>OY282449.1:23490511-23548011 GCA_958295655.1 Palloptera scutellata | reverse complement strand
TCATCTGGAAAAAAAAAACACATTGTAACTGTTGTCTATAAAATATCTGTGATTTGTTCTGCGTCGATTGTTTTGGTATTTGTGTTTGTGTTGGTGTGAGTGTGAGTGTGAGTGTTAACAACATGAGCAACCATCATCACACTAGCAGCAATACCAACGCCATTACCAATACCAATACAATAATAGTATTCATTATTGTTAGTTAGTATCTACTATGTATGTACTTCTGGTCTGTAAGAATGTGAGTTGTTAGTAAGTCGTAACAGTAAAAACCGCATGCAACACTGAGCAGCAACAGCAACAATAGCAACAGCAGTAGCATGCACATTCGACTTTGGGTTTTGCAAAAAATCATCAGTTGAGTTTTGATATTCGTACCGAATACAACAGACACTGTGTGTGTCACTGCAATATCACTGTGTATGTGTTAGTTTGGTGTGTGTCTGTCTCTGCTGTGTGTTTATATATAAAGTTTCTATGATTGCTGTAATTGTCTATCGTTGTTGCTACACGCAGAATTTGTTTTGAAATATAAATTATGCAGTTATTTTGTTATTTTAATTTTTGCGGAATTAATAATGAAATTTGTGCATCGAAAATAGAAAGAAATTAAACGAAAAAAAAAAAAAAAAAGATTAAGAAATATTTAAAGAGCTACAAAAAAAATTGTTTGCATATTCATTAAATTATTCCAGTGTGGTTAGCTGCTTTTGTATAAATATATATATGTATATTTGTATGTATGTGTTTGCCTGTGTGTCTGTGCACGGCATGTGACCCTTCAACCCAACAGCACAAACAACTGCAATCTTTATTAAGAGAAGAGAGTGAGCCCATCGGCATCATCATTCAAGCCGAGCCAAGCGTGAGCAAGCGAATAAGCAAATAAGCAACCAGCCACCCAGACAGACACTCAAATACGCCGGCTACTGTCTGCTCAACTTTCCGTTCTATCCATAACTTCCAAACACCATTCAAAACAAAAAATTATTGCATATATTACCGCAACGTTTAACCAATAAATGCAGCAGCCATTGTCAAAGTGTTCGATTTCGTGTTCGAATTTTATTGATTTTTATTTTGTGCGTCATCATCAACACCGTCACCGTCACCGTCAACATCATCATCATCATCGCCGTCATTACAATTATTATTTGAATTGCCAGCAGTAACGTCAATAGCAATAGCAGCAGCATCAGCCAGCGACAACATCATTGCTCATTGCTCGTTCATTGCTCGCTTGTGTGCTTGCTACACATAGCTTTTGATATATTAATCTCTACTTCTTTTTTTCTGTAGAAGAAGAAGAAGAGCCAGATAGCAGTGAAATCATCCAGGAGAGATATTTTTGCATTTTTGTTGGAAGAAGAAAAGAAATAATTTTTGCAGCAGAAAGAAAAAAAATAAATGTAATGCCACAATAACCAGCTACAACTACGACTACCATTACAATAAAATAAATAAAAAAATTAGGTAGTTAAATTCACGTTTAACTTGTATCTCTATCGCTCGCTGTATCTTTGCAACATTACAAAGTTGCACGAAGTACGTACGAAGTAAAGCATTAAAATAAAAAATGAAAATAAAACGTTAAGATTTAAAGAAAATTGCCAGCAACATTGTTTGTTTGCCTGTCATCGTTGGTCGTCAGTCGTCGCATTTGCTGTCACTCCCATTTGTGCGCGTTTGGCTGTGTGTGTGCGTGTTTTTTTTCTGGCAGTTGTCCTCGTTGAGTTGTCTTGCTTTGCTATTCATTCATACGAGTATAGTTTTGTTGTTATTGCGAATTTATGTGTGGCGCACTTGATGCTGTTGCTGCCAATGTGACAACAAGAAGAAATATCGTCGTCATTTACTAATTTTGTCTGCTCTCGCCTCAACTGTTGTTGATCCAGTGCGGTCTTCGACCACCGTCGTCTGCGCTTGTATTCGATCGTACTCTGGTAGTTGGTGCAAAGTTGTTGGTGTGGTCGCTGTTGGTTGATTGCCCTGCTGCTGCAACAAAGAAAGGTACGTACGAACGTATTCATCGTAAATATTATGACCAAGCAAATTTATTTTGATTATAATCATGATTGTGGTGTTTTCGGTTTTTTTTATTTATTTTTATTTTATTTTTTTTTGTCGTTGCTGTTGTTGTGGTGAATTTCAATTCGCTTATTTTTTACTGTTTGACATATTAATTATTTAATAAGTACATTTGGTTGCAACACACTGTTGTAACATTAATTTGCAGCGGATATTAAATTTTTCATTAGCAATTAGCAATTGGCATTTTTATCAAAAAAAAAATGAATGAAAGAAAACGGTAAATGTCAATGAAACTGTCACTGCGATTGGGTTTGTGTGCGTTTGAGGAGAGCCAGAGGTTTAAGCATGGGCCAACTTATGTGTTGTGGCAAAGGGAGGCGCTCAGAAAGATTTGAGCGCTGACTGGGAACAAATTGGTCTTATGTGGTATATGTAATCGAGGGGAGAATGTTTATTCACATATAAGTAGTTCGTTCTAAAAACACTGGGATGCTGGGGCGAACAGCATCCAGCTGAATTTGAAAATTTATCAAAAATACATAATAAGTAGTTCAACATGTGCTACCATTTAAACTGCATTTACATAACTGAAAATAATTAAGACTCAGGTTGGTTTGAAAATCAACAAAAAAAAAAAATACAAAATAACAAAGTTGGTGTAGAAATTGCAATCTCGTAGGTCGTCATATATTTTTCAAAATCGATTTTAATCATTATGGGTAACCACAATATTGTTAAAAATATCTTTACTTACTTTTACTTTTAATGGCAAAACAGACCATGGAGGGCCTAGGCCGAACTTTTCGCATCCACTCATGTTGTGCGTGTTATATTTGTACATGAATGGAAGGGACCTACAGTTTAATGCTGAATCCGACCGGTGAAGTGAAAAGCTTTTCATAGCAATTTTTACTCTTGTAGGTTTGCCATTGCCTGCCAAGAGGTGGTGCCTGTAAAATTATTTTTTCTACTTTTTGTTTTTTATTTTGCCTGTGCCGAGATTCGAACCCCGGACACTCTGCGTAGTAGTCCAACGCACTACCACTACGCCACAGCGACCACCTGTTGGTAAAAAATTTCCCTTATGAGCAACCAGAACTTATTTTGGTTGCTAATAACCATTATGACTAGCCAAAACTCATTTTGGTTACCATTAAACATTAAAACTAACCAGAACTAATTTTGGTTATTAATAACCATTAAAATAACCAGAACGCATTTTGGTTAGCATTAATCTAATAAGTATGACAAATAAAACATCAGTTGTGGTTTTGTGGTTCTTCTTTTCCTTTTTTTAATCGTAAAACAGCCCATGGCCAACAGCCTAGGCCAAGCTTTTCGCATCCACTCAGATTGTGCGTGTTATATTTTTACATGAATGAAAGGGACCTGTGGTTTTGTACCGAATCCGAACGGCGAAGCAAAAAGCTTTCGTTATTAAATTTTTACTCTTTGGTTATCAAATTATTTTGGTTGATCATAATTGGTTATGGCAACCAATATGAGTTTCGGTTATTCTTAATGGTTATTGGTAACCAAAATGAGTTCTAGTTGTTTTTAATTGTTATGGTAACCAGCATGAGTTCTGGTTAATTTTAATGGTTATTGATAACCAAAATGAGTTCTGGTTAGTTTTAATGCATACTGGCAACCACAATTAGTTTTGGTTACCAATAAGTGTTATATCGACTTTTCTGGATTTAGGTCATAACAGTTATACCTTTATTTTTCAACTTTTAACAACTTTTAGATTAATGTTCGAGTAGTATTTGATCTCAGGATAGACCAAAATCTTTACACCTCCTCAAATTCATAACAATTTTTCTGTTAGTTATCGTTAATAAGGATCTATCAGAAAGTTACTTTTTCAATAAAATATTTATTCATTTTAAAGCTTTGGTATTTCAAATGTGGAAAAAGGTCTTTGGCTATGTATTTTGATTCAAAAAGTTAATGTCTATTATTCTATTAATTTTTGCTATGCACAATACGCAGCAATTAAGTGCAAAAAAAGCGAAAAGTATATGATCTTATGTATAAGTATATCATTGCTGTTGGTATGTTCACGAAATGGAAAATTACATATGTACATACGAGTATATACATACATAGATACATACATACATACAGAAGTCAAATTTCCATTCATGTAACGGAAAAATTTGTGCGTCTCGCAAATTGCAATTTACTTCTTTGTATATTCTATTCATTTATTATTATTGTTTTTGTTATCTGGTATTAGAATTGTATGGCAGACAACAAAATCACGATTATTTGAAACAAAAAATGCTAGAGAAGAGTTGGCTGATATAATTTAATATGGCGTTCTAAACGCCCATGCTGAGTTAAACTGCACGCCCACCCCATTCAGCCTACTCTCATTTCCCAAATAATGATGGTGATGATGATGATGATCAGCATCAGTTTTGTCAGTTATTGGCAAATAATTTTCGCAATTTCAATACAAGTTTTGGTTTTTCTTTGTATTAAACGCATCAAACAGACAGCATGCTGCTGCATGCAAGCAACTAAGTTGCTAACGTACAAATGTCACTCAAGTCACACAGAGAGCTTTGTTTGTATGCTTGCTTACTTGTATGTGTGTGTATGACTTTCTTCTATTGGTTTTCTGATCATCCTCTCGTTCTCTTCTTCTGCAGCTTGTGTATCTTTAAGATGTTTCATCTTTGGTTTTAGCTTAGAAATCTATACAGACACACCGCCATACATAAATGCATTTTGTCTTCATGCACACGCTTATACAGTTTTTTTTTTGGTTATGTGTGCTGTGTGTGTGTGTGTGTGCGTTTGTATTAAGAAGCCATGAGAATAATAAGTATTTGTTAGCAGTTGCTGCTTTTGTATATGCAAAATAGCACACTAACACAAGTAAGCATGCATGCATTCCTACTCATATGTATACTTGTTTCGCAGATAAGTATATACCCAGTAGGAACTGTCCCGCCTCTATAAGGGAAGAGAAGTTTCAGTAAAAGTAAAGAAGCATTAAGCTTATTCTTAAAGAATTATAAACAAATTTTAATACAAGTTCTATTACTTATGCCTAACTGCAACACGTGGCTCATTACCCCTTGTTTGGTACTACCTAGGTCTTAGCATATTGTTTTCATATAAGTACATAAGTTGTCCTCGTTCCACAACATATCAAACGTGAATTTATTTTTGATGTTAAGTTTTAAGTTACATCTGACAAAATTCTTTGCCACGTCAACTTTCATCTGAAACCACTCGAATCTAAGTCGTATCAGTCCAGTTATCGGAAATTCCCCACTGGGCAATAAATACATAAGTACAGTGGCGGTATAAGCCTTACAATCTCCAACTGAAATTTATTTTTCGGTATACAGTACTTTTCGCATAAAACGAACCCGTTTAAAACGAACTTCCTCCTAAAACGAACTGACTTCAAAAGTACCCGCTTTATTTCTAATAAACAATGAAATTTTTTTCGCTTATTTAAAACGAACTTTCGGTTATAACGAAACATTTTGCCCAGTTTCTTGAAGTTCGCTTTAAGCGAAAAGTACTGTATATTTATTACTTAATAGGCACTTTTCGTTCCAACTGAAACAGCTGTCGTCTACGAATGTTCCGATTATAAAAAATGGAGTGCTACACAAAGGGACAATGCGTTATCAGTGTGAAAATGAGGACGGAAATGCAATGATATTCGTTACAGGAACATGATAACGGAGCTCTTGTGGCCATAACTGGGCAAAATGTAGTTTTAGCAGGAAAGCGTCACCTGCCACACACCATATGTAACAAACGATTTGCTGAAGCAACGATTTACATACCGAATCGTCTTCTTCTTCTAATGGCACGACAGCCCACGAAGGGCCTAAGTCGAGCTTTTCGCATCCACTCATGTTGTGCGTGTTATATTTGTACATGAATGGAAGGGACTTACAGTATAATGCCGAATCCGAACGGCGAAGTGAAAAGCTTTTCATAGCAATTTTTACTCTTGTAGGTTTGCCATTGCCTGCCAATAGGTGGTGCCGTGTAGAATTTTTTTTTTTTGCCTGTTCGAAATTTGAACTCCAGATACCCTGCGTAGCAGGATAACGCACTACCAACTACTCTACAGCGATTCCGGACCGAATCATCTTTCGAAATAGCGGTGTCATTTGGCTACCAAGATCGTGCGATTTCTTTCTTTGGGCATTTGTGAAATCCCACGTCTATGTGAATAAATCATAAACAATTCCTGATCTCAAGGCCGAGATTCAACGCGTCATCGGTGAGATGGAGCCACATTTTGCTTAAAATGTAAATTTTTTGATTTCAATTGCCGGATATTTTATTTCATACTTTAGAGGAGCATGTCTACTTTACAACGCAATAAAAAATAACACCTTTCGCTGATAAAGTATGCGGATTATTTTTCAATTAAATCTTGTACTCTTATTGAAACACCCTTTACAAGCATTCTTGCTATCGCAGTTTCTCACCTTGCCTTTTACCAGGCTTTCAAAGTAAAACATATAGATGATATCACGACATGCTATCTCGCTTATTCTTATAGGAAATTTAATGGGATTTTTTAGTATGTGTAGTTTTAAAAAGAATAATAGCATACAATTTTATTTTTTGTTTGTTTTAAAGCTGACTTTCGTACTTTTCTCGCATGTTTAAATTAAATCGAAATATTATTTTCGCTGGGTTTGCCTCATAAATAAACGCTAGGCACGCCACTGCATAAACACATATGTACATATGTAAGTATTTAAGTGTGCATACACTGCTTATACTCATTTTAGCTTTTTAAATTTTTAGCATATTTGCTTTTTTATCTGCTGCTTGCTGCTGCCTGCCGCTGCTGCTTTCAGCTTGTCAAAGTTCTTTCAAAAATACTTTTGAATGCAAGGTTCTTTGTGATAGTAGTTTTTGTACTCGTATATTTCTTCTTTTTTGGTATTTTCCATGCCTTTCATTATTTTTTTGTTTTGTTTTTTTTTTTTTGGCTTTTATGCTTATCTGCATTTTTGTGCGCTCTCTTTAAACTACCTCAAATACATTTGTGCATATGAATGTGTGCGTATTTGTATAGATACACGTTTGCATGCGAGTGAGTTTTTTTTTTTTTAGGGTTTTCTTTTAAAAGTAACAGCGCTATTGTATTGTGCATCTGTGTGTGTGTGTTTACATTTAAAATATTGCGGAGTGCGCTGAAAGAATTTGATGCACTTTATCTGTTATTCTCTATTTCATTTTTGTTTTTTTTTATTTATGAATATTTCTACTGACAAATGTAAAAATAAAATAGGTAAATACTTAAAAATATTTTCTCTTTCACTTTAATGCTCTTCTCATCCTCTCCATTCCTTTTTTTTTTTTGTTCATTTGGATTTTTATTTTTCATTATGCTTTTTATAACCACTTTCCAGGTGATTTGAATCTCTGTGGTCCGACGTATCGCGTTCACTTAACGTAACTATGCGTTAAATTCCAAACAGTCAATGAAATTAATTAAATCGCGTTAAAATGCCATTAATACGGTTAATATCTTCAATTAATTAATTTTATGATTTTTTTCCCGCAACTTTTGCCACTATCATATTTTTTTATGCAAATTTATATACTCGTATGTATGAGATGTACATATCGCATGTATAATTCAGGCATGTACCCCAAAACTTGTGAAAGGTACCGCCGATTACACTAACTTAAATTTCACGTAAGATGAGTATGCGTGTGTACACGTGTCAGTAAAAGTGCTTAGGTGCTTTCGTAGCCTAAATCATTTGTATACAGTCTTAAACAGTCTTAAAATGAAATCTGAATTTCGCACAATTTACGTTTAAGTTTAGATCTTATTTGCGGAGGTTTGAAGCCGATTGTGATTCCTGGTCAACTTAGGGAAATTTCTCATACTGCATATATTTCCTGCTTTTGGAATAGTTTTTGATTGACATCGACTTGTGTTAAATTTAAATCTTATTCAGGGAACTCTTCATGCAACTAGTTATTGTTTGCACAGCACACTTGAAATTTGGTACAAGTTAAAGGAATAACCAATTTATATATCACTTCTAAAGAAGTGGTATATAATTCTTAATCCATCACTGCCGGATGGGTTGAAATTTCAGACATTTCGACAACAAACATCCTCAGACCTTAATATTGCCGCCACTGTTTTCAATGGCCTTTTTTCTAAAGCGTACATAAAATTCTTTGCCTATGAGGAGTCCAGAATTTCGGACAAAATCATTTCCAAAAAAAACAGTACTTTTGATTCCTTACTCCCACAAAATATTATACCATATTCTTTCACCGTCTAATCCGAACCAATTTGGATGACTTCTGATAAAGACTTGCCGGGTCTTGAAAGTTGTATGCCAGATATAAAAGTCTGCATTTATTTTTTCTGTATAAACAAAATATTTTTTTTTATAATTTTCATATTTCGCTCCTACTCTGTGTACAGGATACATTGGTTTTGATTGTGTAACGGTTGCTTGTGACTCTGCGTCCCAGGTATGAACATATAAAGGGCGATGTTTTAAGAGCTTGGTTTTTTGTGTGGATCGATAAATCAATTCCTGTCATTTACTTTTGAAAGATAGTTTAATTTCACTTAAATGTTTCCCGTGGCTGCTCTGCAAGTGGTCCACACTTTTTTACACATTTCGTCCGGAATTTTGGAATCTCGCCAATGACGCGTTCAATGTTGGCTTCCAAAGCAGCAATCGTGTTGGGCTTGTCTTTATAGACAAGAGACTTAACATAGTCCCACAAAAAATAGTCTAACAGGGTCAAATCACACGATCATGGTGCCCAATTGAGTGCACCAAAACGAGAGATTAACTGCTTATCAATTTCGCCTCTCAATTGATGCATGGTTTCGCGTGCAGTGTGGTATGTGGCATGTGGCACCGTCCTGTTGGAACCACATGTCGGCCGAGTCCAATTCTTGCATTTTCGGCAAAACAAACGTCTGTTATCATCGAACGGTACCTTTCTCCATTTCTCCATTGACCGTAACGTTGCGGCCTTCATCGTCTTTGAAGAAGTACGGCCCAATGATGCCACCTGTTCATAAACCGCACCAAACAATGAATTTTTCTGATAGCTGCTGAATTGCCTCTGGCTGGTCTTAACTGCAAAGACGGCAATTCTGCTTATTCACGTATCCATTGAGCCAGAAATGGGCCTCGTCGCTGAAGACAATTTTGCGATAAAACACATTCTTCACAGACCACGAATTTTGATAAATAAATAACGTTGTTCAGGCGTATTTCTATTCATGATGAAATGGCAGACCAATGGTAGTTTCGAAAATGATCAACATTGGGTAAATGCCACGCCTACTGCCAATACAAATGAAATATCAACGAAAATTGTGAAGCAAATGAAACCAAATTTGATATATACTTCAAAAAAAAAAAAAACTGATGCGAAAATTATCATCATTGTAATAACCACGCCTACTTCGCATACAAAGATAAAAAAAAATAAATTTACGCTACAACCATATAAATGTAATCCCACCTTTCAATGCAATAACCATGTTTTTTTATTTTCGCAGGATGTCTAGGGTATACATATAAAGTTCAGCCGCGTTCAAACTACTTTCGGATTTTTTTTTTACAAAATTTTAATTTTAACTTTGTAAAAATTTTTATTAAACAGTAACAGTTATTGAACTAAAATGGCTAACACTAGCAACCTCTACATGTCAACTAAATGAAATGAAACTTTTATATGTGTCTTTATAAAGGGTGTTTTTTCTAGAAGTGTGGTTTTCAATCTGGCAATACTTTTTTCGGAGTTGGTATTTTTGACAGCTGTCACTTGATTTATGCTCAGTTTGGTTTACCATTTCATAATGAATAGACTTACGCCTGAACAACGTTTGCAAATTATTGAAATTTATTATCAAAATTCGTGCTCTGTGAAAAATGTGTGTTATCGCAAAATTGTCTTCAGCGACGATGTTCATTTTTGGCTCAATGGATTCGTGAATAAGCAGAATTGTCATGTATGTTTGTTGTTATTTGCTTGCTGTTTCTCCCTATTCTTTTTCTTCATTAGAACTTTCCAGAAGCGTAGCTTCATTACCAGTTTACATTTTGACGTGCTTGAAACGCTCAAGCTCAGGTGCATCAGAATCTGAAGTGCCACACACTATTCAAATTTAATGACATCATTTGAAATTTTTATTTAAATCTTTTGATAATTTAATAAAAAAAGGAAATTTCTTAATTTGATTAATAAATAAAAATTCTTTATTTATGATATGGTATATTTTCAATGTATTGGAAATATCCTTAAATGACCGTTCTTTATCAAAGAGACCAAAAGCGACGGTCAGTAATTTTCAATCATATTTGTCATTAGTCATAATGAAGATAAATAAATTAAATTTTCCTAGAATTTCGTATATGAGTCTCATAAAGATCACGACAATTCTTCGTTCTGCTTCAAGGAATCCCCTACTTACTTACTTAACTGGCACTACAGTCGGTCTATAAAGATTCGCCAGTCACTTCTGCTATGCGTGCGCTGGCGCCAGTTGATAAGCCCAAGTGCAGTCAGGTTGCCTTGCACCTGGTCTTTCCAACGGAGATTAGGACATCCCCTTCTGCGTGTTCCTCCACCGTGGTTCGAATAAAACACCCTTCTAGCCGGAGCGCATTCTTCCATGACCCTGCCGACGAAGCCGCTGGATTTTGATACGCTTGACTATGTCAGTGTCGGCGTACAGCTCATGGGATTCAAGGAATCCCACATAATGAGTTAATTTTCCTTTTTCCGAACTGCTGTGGCTAAGTTTTTACTACTGAAAAGCATTATTACATTTTCAACCGTTGATTTTAGATCTTTTCTTGTCGTCACATTTGCACGGATCCATTGGATTTGCTTTTCCCCCTCATTGACATGAGGGGGAGCATAGCGGTGAAGAATTGAGCGTGTTTGCTCTGTATTAGGCACTAATCTCTCCGGAGAGCTTTCCAACAGAATATATTTCACTTATATCTTGTATCCGATAGACATTAACGACCCGTTTAGGTAATTTTTCGGGTTAAACTTGTTCCATAGCAGCTGAAGTTCTGAACTAAAAACTCTTAATATTTTTTCTTGTCAATATTTCTTGTGCTGTGTCTCTCCCACCCCCTCCCTCCCTTCGAGTACCTTCTAAGTAACTATTTCCTACTTATTTATTTGCTTATTTCCTACGTGTTTACTTCATCTGGCAACCGTTCATAATATACCATAAAGTAAGTATTTCTTTTCACCGACTGTAAATAATTGTGTGCTTCTCTCTTTTGTTCTTAACAAGAAGATAACAAGAAAATTTATTGTTTTTGGGCTATAATTAACTTAGCATTTCTTGTGAAAATGCACTGAGGTAAATAAACAGGTCATTAAAAATAGAGAAAAATAGGCAAACAAAAACAAAACTAAAGTCGACGGGAAATTTCCAGGCGTATGGTCGGTTGAACATCATGATGACTATGATAAAGTCGATAATGATTATTGAATTGTGTTAGATATCTCTAACGTTATTTACAAACAAACAAACAACAAACAAGCAACCAATCAATTATTTTTTTTTTTTTTGTGTTCGTAAAATAAAGTAATTCGAGTTCAAAAAATTATACTTAGAATACACTTGAAAAAAAAAATAAGAATACAACTACTAAATTAACTAACTAGTAAATTATTAGTAGTAAATATGTAAATATATAAAAAATTAATATTACTGCAATATAAAAAATTGAATTAAATATTATACAAGATACAATTTTTAAAGTGTATGTATTCATATGTATGTATTGTATAAATACACACTAAACACACACACATACATAAATAGAAAAATGCGCGCACATAAAACTCAAGCACAAGCAAAAGCACTGAGCAATATACAATAATTTTATGTGTGTGTGTGTGTGTGTGTGTGTGTTTCTGTTGCACTTTCAAGTTTCACGCTTATCTCGCTTGCAGCTAAAATGCACTTGACTTGTTTTCTTAGTAAATTTTCAATTCTCAATGCTGCTGCTGCTGCTGCTGCCGCTACTGCTGCTTTTGCCTGCCTGCCTGCTTTTTACTTTTGCTGCTTGCTCCTCGTAGCTAAACTCATAGTTCAAACTTGTTTCGATTGAGGAGAGAATTGTGCAAAGCAGCAAATGAGTCTTAACCAAAGTACATTGAACACAAATGTAAAGGCACGCACAGGCACACACACACACACACGCATGCTTTGCAGAACTAAACCACAATCAAGTGCTATGCACACTAACACACACACACACACAGGCACACAGTTATGTGCTTGTGAGTTACTCTATAGCAAATTTTATTTTTAGAAATTGCCAATAAAATTAAATCGTAGAGCTGCAACAGCAGCAACAACAACAACAACACCAACGCTGCTCTCGCTGAGCAGTGGCTGCACTGGCAGCTAAAGGTGTGTTGCATTCTTTTAACTGTTTTTCTCTGTTGTTGTTGCTGGTGGCTATTGCTGCTGGTTGTTTTTGCTGCTGCTGTGTTGTGTGTTTCTTTTATTTTTGTTCTATTTGTGCTGCAATTGCATTAACTGCTTTTACCAACGTTCCAGCTACTTGCGATAGTATTGGTGTGGTTGTTGTTGTTGTTGTTGTTGCCTTTAAATGTTGAATTGTTGATTTTATATTTGCGCCAGACTGGATTTTCTTTTGTGTACCTCGCAGGCATGTCTGCATAATTTAACTGTCTGCTACACTTTTTCATTACTTCTTACACGTCTTCTCCTGTTGCTGTTGCTGCTGCCGCTGCTGCTTGCTTTCATTTATTAGTTTGTGTGAGTGTGTGTGTGTGTGTGCATTTAACTTAACTGGTTCTGATTTCGGGTGCAATAAATACTTGTAATTTTTTTTAACTCTCTTTTACAATTTCATGCAATACCGTTTTCTATCACTACATACTTACAGACATACATACACTGGTTCGTTCGTATCCACAAATGCTTTTTATTATTTGTATTACCACATGTACTCGTTGGTTTTAACCCATTATTGTCCAGTAGCAGAAGAATAGTTTTTATTATTTGGTTATTTGCATTTTTGCGAACAAACTCGAACATGTGGAAGAGAAAGTAAGTTGAAAAATTGAGGAGAAATTTTAGTGTTTTAAAACTGACATAGTACTTATGTATATAAAATAATTTTTATGTATCTTCAATGTTCAGTTTTTCCTTCCACTGAGATGACTTTCGAATTACTTACTTACTTTTAATGGCACAATATCTCTGGATTGCCTAGGCCGAGCTTTTCGCATGCAATCATGTTGTGCGTGTTATAATATTTGTACATGAATGGAAGGGACCTACAGTTTAATGCCGAATCCGAACGGCGAAGTGTAAACCTTTTCATAGGCAATGTTTACTCTTGTAGGTTTGCCATTGCCTGCCAAGAGGTGGTGCCGTGTAGAATAATTATTTTTTCTACTTTTTGATTTTGCCTGTGCCGAGATTCGAACCCCGGACACTCTGCGTAGCAGTCCAACGCACTACCACTACGCCACAGCGACCACAATTAGAAAATTTTAAACGAAAATTTCTTCCTTCAAAATTTCTTCCAAGTAAGTATTATTAATTTTGTCTCAACTCTAGCTTAAACATTTTGATCCAAACATTTTAAACTGCGTTTGTTTTCAACTCCAACTAGTTCTTTAAATTCACGAGCAGGTTTCTTGTATTGTAGAAAAAAAATCAATTTCAATTTCGAAGCTAGAAAATTACGTCCAAATACAATTGTTGTTTCTTTCAATCTCAAGTCTGTTGCTTGTGTATTTCAAGATAACCGCTACAGCATCAAGCCTGTCTCCAAAGATTTTCTTTCATTCATTTTCAACTACATTTTTTAACTTGGCCACAAATCTAAAACTCTTGGGGAAAAAAATCTTATGACAAGTTTTACTCAAAACTTCATACTTAAATCCATGCTATTTTAGTCTCTCTATTTACCAATTTGAAAAATGTTCCCTTCCCCTTTGTAACTGAAAGATTTTATGCCATAAATCTTAAACTCAGATTAATTTCAGAAATTTAAAGTTCAAAAAAATTTGCTTTGGGAAAGTGAACCTAATATTACACTTCTTAGAGAAACACAATCTCATATATTAAATTTTTATTAAAATCAAGTCTGATGATCTTATATCCCATTTCCAACCTTAACGAATAGATTTTTTTCCAATCGAAACTCAATGTTTCCATACCAAATATTTCCACGCAGTTGAGGTCTGCAGTTATAGAAATGTTAGAGCAACTGTTCTACACTCAGAAAAATATGTATTCCGAAACTTCATCTCCAATTCAAATGCAGTAATTTCCGGTTACGAATATCGACAAATAAGCGTACATAGTCGAGAAACTCAACTTTTCTCAACTTTTAATGCGACTTCAGGCCATGTAGGGCCTAAACCGAGCAGGTTTACAAATGGAAGGTCCGAAACGGAACGACGAAGTGACCATTATCTGTCTAGGTGCGCCGTATTGATAAAATTTTATTGTCCCATTTTTGATTCGTGTATTCAAATATTTATTTATACGCAACACGTTGAGGAGGTAATAGTCTGAAATTCTCCAGCAGGTATTGCCAAAGTTTGAGTTGCATATGTTTAATTACGAATGTTTCGTTGGCCATGAAAATAGAAATAGCAAACTGACCCGACAGGCATTACCAAGACTCTCTTTAAAATGAAGCTTAATTTTACGGATCCTTCAAAAGTTACTGCTTAGTCCAATAAATCACACACACAGCAGGGTCGAAAACGATACAGATACATGAAGGTATTCATGGTGCAGCTTATGTAGTATACGAAGCTCTTTCGATAATGATGCAAATTTTATGAATTTAAATTAAATTTTGTGTCGCATGCGCTCGCTGCATCGCTGCAGGCGTCAATAAACTACATTCATATTATATTTAAAAATGTGCATAGTTGATAGGTAATGGTAGGTAAGAGGGGTAGCGGGGTGGTGTGGCAGGTAGATTGTAGATTTATTGCATTTAAAGTATGAGTTAGCAGAGCATAAAACGCGTTGCATATTGTGCAATGCCATAGCGGCGATAGTACACAAGCTTTTGTATGGGTGTGTGTGTGTGTGTGTGTATAAGTTTTTGTCGGTATGTTTGTTCATATGCTTTAAAATTTCAATGTGATGTTTTTACTTGCTTGATGTTGCTGCTTTGTTTTGCTTGTTGTGGAATGCATGTGGCATTGTGTTTCTTCTATCGGCCATTTTGCTGCTATGGCAATAAATCATGTTTTCCATCCAAACACATGCAAACAAATTTATATTTAATGCGTCTTTTGTTCATTATTCAAGTGAATATTTACTAAAATGCCAACAATCAACTTGATATTTAAAACTTATAAAAATCAGTTGAATACACAATTTCTGTTGAATTTAATATCATTTAAATTTATTAAGTTAAAATATGTTTTGCCTATGTTTCTCTAAGCTTTGCACACATGTTAAGTAAATGAAGAATAATTTCAAAAATATTGTATGATTAATAAATAGTTTAAACAACTTTAGCTATGATATTGCTGAAAATGGTTTAAAGGAATTACGATGTGTTGATGTTTTCATCAACCATTGCTTTGCTTTTAATTCGACTCAAGTTTTAGAACAATACATAATTGGAAAACTTAAATACTTCACTGCACCATACTGAAAGATATTGAGCAAAATACTTATATGCAGTAGCCGACAGAGTGTAAGAGGAAACTTAGATCAGTCGCAAGACTGAATCAGCTCCATCTTATCTGGGTTCCTGGGCACTGTGGAGTTACTGGGAATGAGAAAGCCGACGAGTTGGCCAACTGTGGATCAAAGAACATGCCTTTGGGACCAGAGCCAATAGTCGGGACCAGTTTGACAGGTGCCATGCATTGGATAAAATCTTATGCTAATGATTTACATAAGAGACGCTGGTCCAATCTGGACATCTGTGAAACGGCAAAGTGTTTTGTGATTTGTCCAAACAGGAAGGCAGCAGAATTCCTTCTTAAATTAGAAAGGAAGGATCTTCGCCGGATGGTGGGACTCATCACAGGGCATAATCCATGGGGCCAAAATATGACTACCATCGGCATCACCGAGGACCCTACCTGTGCACATCTTGTCTGGAGGAGGTGCACAGCACAGAGCATTTTCTCTGCACATGTCCCGCCTTTGCCAGAACGAGATGGCGCATTTTGGGTTTCGATGTCACAGGAATGGACAAAGTCAACTCCTTCCCCTTCTGCGATCTGCTGAGATTTGTGAGAGAATCCGGTAAATTTGCGACAGAGAACATAGTCCCCCTATAACCCTTTTTTCAACTGTTTCCCTCTTTTTCTTTAACCCCTTACTTGCTGTCACCCCTTCTTCTTTACCTAGGCCTTAAATACAATGGGCTACATAGCCTGAGTGCTTGAGGAACTATCCTGCACTCGTAGGTCAGGTTCTCGGCCTTCTTCACATCCATGTCATCCGACAGTGGAAGGGAAAAGCGCTATGATATTTAAAAAATTCGCTTAATATCGTAATTTCTTCTTATTTTACAATCAACTGTTGGCCAATGAAAAGAAAACAAAACAAACTGAAAATTATGCTAAATGCAAAGACTTTAAGTACTGGCATCAACAACAAAAGTGGAATGCAAATTTTCTAGCATTAGAAAATTCATTATTTGCATATTCGGAAAATCAGAAAAACAAAAGAAAAAGAAAAATTGTTGAGTAAAACAGGACAGACTAAAACAAATAGCAACGTATTTTGTGATAAAGCGAGTTTAGTTATTTTTTTTTTCTAGATTTTTCTCCTTGTTTTGTTGTTTTTTTTTTTTAACTCTATCTTTGTGCTTTTATATTCTGTTATTTTCTTTTTTACACGATAAGTTGAAATGTAAATATTTCTTGCGCTTGCTTTCCTCATTTTTTTGCATTTGCATTTGAATTTATCCTGCAGCTCTGTATGGGTGTATGCATATTTGGATGTGTGTGTGTGTGTGTGTGTGTGTGTATAGCGCGAGCAAATACACGCGATAACAACAGCAACAATAACAGCGCAAACTAACACATTCATCGGTCCGCATACATACGATTACAAATCCACATACATTCATACAAACAAACCAATACACATACTTATACAAACGTACTCCAGTCATGCATACATGCACATGTAAATATACCTATGCTTAACCGTATTTGCATGTAATTAAATTTTTAACTTGAATGCTGCCAGATATACTACAAGCATTCATACCATACAAAGGAATGAACAAACGAAACGAACTTACGAGCGAGTTTATATCCTTCTTTTTTTTTTTTTTTTTTTGTATTTTTGTTTTGCACCCCTTGTTGTTTCTGCACTGTTGTTTGTTTTGCCATGAGGGAAACAAAGGGTGTAATGAAAATTGTAATGACATTTTTAATCGAACAAAATCGTTTTGTACTCGCTAAAACTTCGCTTACTAATTGAACCCAGCATAGAACTGTGGTATGATTATCTTGCACTTCTTCAAAAGAGAAGGAAAAACAGCATTTAATCACGGATAAGTGTAATAATATTTTTCATCTCATCTCTTTATACATATATATTATTTTATTTAAACTGATATCAGTTCGTAGATATGAAAGTAAAGCATTGTGTTTAAGAAGAGAAAAGTGTAAAAGATTTTGGTCAAGTTAAAACTGTCAAAGGAACGGTGCAACAGAGAAACAGAGCTCTGATTCATTTGTGATGAGATTTTTTTTTTATTTATTATTTATATTTATCTATATTATATGTATAATATTACAAATTAAACTAGAGAGTACTAGCAACTATGGCCTACCACTCACTCATTTTCTCGCTCTTACTTCCTCACAAAGGATATAGTTTATTGATTGGCGTAGTTACTGGACGTTACTTTTTGAAGCATTATGTCCGAAAGCTTGAATTGATGGTAAACGATGTATGCAGAAACTGTAATGAAGGAAACTTTGAAACACTTTCTTCAGCCATTGCCCAATACTACTATATATTAAAGAATAACATCTTTCTTTCCCTAAATGACTTAACAACAACGTGTACTTTTAAGCTTTAAGCTAGTACCCAGTTATGGATGTAGTTAAAAGTTCTAACTGACTCTAGATAGTTTCTGGTATCACTATTGACCATAGTAGTCTATGTGAGAGGCATCTGCTACCACTTCTAACCTAACCTAAGGTCTAAATTCTTGGAAACGATTCATTTGTTTATCTATTACAATCCATTTATCTATGTATTATAATCACTTGAATACATTTTTGATCAGAAAAAATCAATTACTTAACATTCCGTATTGAAAGCGTTCGTTTGTGTGAAACATTTTGAATAAAAATCTTTCCGTAATAGTTTTACATTTAAGTATCAAAAATTTGTTCGAGCAACTCCATCCAGTACTAAATGAGCAGTGTTCAAAAAGATTCTAAAGATTGAAGATGTAGCTTGAAGTCTTCGAGGTAGTCTTCACTTATAAAGTTGTTAAATTTGTTCTATTGTAAAGGCTTTTTCAATAGGGACATAATAATTTTGTATTTTAATATAACACAGTATAATTGAGATATTGTCCTAAAATTTATTCCACATATATTAAACATTAATTATTAATTTTGAGATTCGATATCGCTCATTTAACCACCGCGTGCACGTTTGTAGCGATTGATTCTTTGGAGTCAATTTTGCGCCACTCTTCCGGAAAGTTGGAAATTTCGCATTCGATATTATTCCTGAGCTCCTCCAACATTGGTGGCTTTGTTAGCATAAGCCAACTACTTAACATAGCTCCATAAAATTCAACGACATTAAAATTCCAAAATAAGCTTCATCGCTGAAGAGGATTTTTCGATGAAACTCAGGGTTTTCTTCAAACTTTTGCAGATGCAGAACCCACTCGGAGCTTGTTCGCCGCTTCAAGTAGTAATAATTTGATATTGCAAGGGTGTTTGCCAAGATCTTTAAGCAAAATTCGTTAGAATGTGGACTGACTGAGAGATTCACAATTCATGTGAACGGCCTGGAATTGGTTGATTTGGCTCATTTTGCACTGAAGCTCTTCCGGCTATGATGTTTTCGTTAGTAATTTTTAATAAACTCCAAACGATTCTCAATCGTGAACTTCACCATGATAAAAATGTCAACCTTAAATGACGTTTTGGCATTGTCAGACCAAAAATGTAAGGGAGCGTTTGTATTTAAGTATAAAAAGAAAATTTTATGTCCCTTTTATTATTTAATGTTTGCTAGAAGTGTATACTTCTCAGAAATTTCTTTCACAGTTGAAATTTTTTAAAATTTAATTTTTAACCTGCCGGGCTTCCGTTTTCGACCTGTTCTCTGTACCAAACTTTTTTTTTTTTTTTTTTTTTTTTTTGTGATTCACCCTGTTGTCTACAATTTACATATGCAACTACACTGCAATTGGCAACTAGAGAAAAAAAAATCGCTTTTGATTACTTTTTTTTTTGTTTTGTTTTGTTTTTTATTTTAAGTCTATTTGTATTAACATGCATTGTTGTTGTTATTGTTGTCGCTGTTATTTCGTTGTTTGTGTGAATGTCTGTGTGTTATTTCGCAAACGGAAATACAATATTTTCTTGGCAACTAATTGCAACATTTTTTTCACCAGCGTGGAAAAAGCGTTATAAAATTACAACAACGAAAAAAAAAAAATGTCAATGAAATTTATTTAGTGATTAAAATTTGCACACGCACACACACATACACACACGCACACGTTTCTGCTAAATACACATTTTTGGTAAGAGCTTTTTATTATTCTTATTTAAAAACGTTAACGAAAACATTTAATTAAAAACAATTAAGACGATTACATATTTAAAAGTAAACTTTTCGACGCTCAGAAGGAAACGTGAGTTACTCATACGCCTACGTTTGCCACCCACCTTCCCATCTAGTAATTAAACTTTTTCCGCTTCTACATTGTATATACATACCTACATATTTATATACATATGTGAATGAATGTGCAGTCCTCTCCACCCCCTCCCCCCCTCTCTCTCTCTCTCTCTCTCTCTCACTCTCTCACTCTCTCACTCTCACTCTCTCTCTCTCACTCTCTCTCTCTCACTCTCTCACTCTCACTCTGCTTTTCCATTAATATCATGCTACGTGTCATTACATGCTATTTGTTTTTGTTTTGTTGTGGTGTTGATGTAGTTTTACACTTAATTATTTACACGTACAAAAGAAATGCATACCGTAAGTAGAGAGAACATTTGCATGATGAAATCTTAAATAAAGATCAACAATAAGTGAAAGGAAAACAACAACAACAACAACAACAGTAACAATAAACTTAGAATAATATCAACGAATAGAATGAGCGAATGAAATGAATGCAAGTCAATTCAGCACACGTGCCACTGTACTAGTTAAAATTGCGTATGTATATTTGAGAGTATTCGTGTGATTGTGTGTGTTTTATATAAAGATATGCGAGATGGCGCAACCAAAGGTGATAAGATGTAATATGCTGAATTGTATTAGAAATGTGTAGATGGAAAAAAAATTGAAGGGTCATGCATACACACACTCACTCACACACACTCACACACACACTCACACACACACACACACTCACACACACACACACACTCACACACACACTCACACACACACTCACACACACACTCACACACACACACACACACTCACACACACACACACACTCACACACACTCACACACACACACGAACACCCACTTGAATAAATAAACACACATATGTACTTGTGCTTGAACATTTACATGAGTATATGTTTACTTAATATGGCTGCGTAGGTTAAGGTGTTCTTGTTCTTTGTTGTTTACACACGTTTGAGTGCGTTTATATTTATTATTTTTCCTTTTTCTTCATCTTATAGCATCTTCTTTCTTTTAGTTTCCTCCTTTTTTTTTTGTAGATATTTTTTTCGACTTTTTCGGCTTCGTTCTCTTATTCATTAATTCATTCACATTTATTCATAGAATTTATTGTTATTTTTATTATCTCTAGTATTTACACTCGTCGTCATAATCAGCAAAAATCGTAAAAAAGAACGTATGTAATATAAATAAAAGTTGTCAGAATTAATTAATTTTTTTCTATTTTGCTTTTTTTTGGAAAAAGTTTGCTTTATTGATTCTCAATTTTTTCTGGTTGACTTTGTAAATTGAAATTACATATTTACTATACATTAATCAGAAGTATTTTTTGCTTTGCAAATTTTGCTTGGAAGACTCTTTTAACATGTTTTTGATACACGCCAAGCAATTTGCCAAACTAAAAAATATTTTCCTCGCTCCAGTTTACTTTGGGATCTCCAGCAAATTGAAACCAATAAAAAAATTTTCCAAACACATAATATACTTTAAGTAAGAAGCTAAACCACACAATTTAGATAATTAAGCGTACGAATTTTAATTGATTGATGAACACTAGGAAATTTGTATAGAAAAACGTGCTGGAAATTAAAATTTCATATACATAATTAGGCCACAACCAATGAAATTTCATATTAACTAGTCATGGATTAAATTATTGACGCCTTTTGAATAAAAATTGATTCCTTATGAATAAAAAATAATTCCTTTTGAATAAAAATTAATTCTTTTTGAATAAAAATTAATTCCTTTTGAATAAAAGTTGATTCCTTTTGAATAAAAATTGATTCCTTTTGAATAAAAATTGATTCTTTTGGAATACCTGTGGGTCTTGTAAAATCGGTGAATATATCTAAGATCCGTAAAAGCTGAAGCCTAATTTACCTGTTCCAATCCAGTTGTTTGGATTGCAATATGCTGACATCAGAGCTGGGTAAAATCAATTGCACTGCAATTACAATTACATTACATACTTACTAGGTTATTGAAATTTTTAATTGATTACTTTCGGACCATGTAGAAAAGTATTCTATTCCTTTAACATGGTTCAACGGCAAGTTTTATTGTAATTTGCAATTAAGCATAATTGAGCCCTTAAAGTAATGACTCTTATCCAGATCTGCCTGATAGTAAGTACGGAATCCAGGTTATTATTGTCCGCAGTCTTATCTTTGGTTGGTGGAAGACTCTTCTAACATGTTTTTGATACACGCCAAGCAATTTGCCAGACTAAAAAATATTTTCCTCGCTCCAGTTTACTTTGGGATCTCCAGCAAATTGAAACCAATAAAAAAATTTTCCAAGCAGATATTATTACCCCTTAAGTAAGAAGCTAAACCACAAGAACATACGGTCACAGCTAGATACTCCCACAGAGTCCATTGCTACACGATATCAACACTGACTATATTACGCCTACCCTAAACTGCCAGAGCCACCAAATTGGGTAATTGGGGGCTTAGATGTGGAGCTCCACACTGACGGGTCCAAAATGTGCTGCTCTGTAGGGGCGTGCAGCCCCTCCAACTATCTTCATCCATACGCCTCCCCAACGAAGCCAGTGTTTTCCAGACTGAATTAACATCGAGGGTAATGAGAGGGCAGACGAGCTAGCTAGGTTGGGTTCCGCCTTTGATATCGCTTCTGCGGAATCTGTCGCAAATCCATTTAAACCGCAATGGTAAATCCTATCTTGCTTCTCACTACCTTACTATATCCGGACATAAGTTTAAACGGCTGACTACATGCACTACGTGGAAAACGTTTCTAGAATAAAGTAATAAAATATACTCTGTTACGCAGAGTTACGCAGAGCGTTAAGGGTTCGAATCTCGGCACAGGCAAAATAAAATTAAATAAATACAACAACAACAAAATTAACGGCACCACCTCTTGGCAGGCAATGGCAAACCTACAAGAGTAAAAATTGCCTATGAAAAGCTTTTCACTTCGCCGTTCGGTCCCTTCCATTCATGTACAAATATAACACGCACAACATGAGTGGATGCGAAAAGCTTGGCCTTTGACGCTACATGCGGTCATAGTCGACACTGCTAATCTGAAGTTTATTGTGGTGAAGGCATCACACTTGCCACAATGGCTGGGCTGTCTATCGCTTTATCGGTGTCCTGTGTGATTGCATTCCCTCTCTCATTCTCCCTCCTTCTTTCTTCCACCTATCAATCTTCCTTCCATTCAACGCAATGCTCTGCATTCATTGGGGTACACCTTGTGTGTTGAATGTATCAATAAAAAAAAAAAAATTAAAAAAAAAAAACAAAGTGACAATATATCTTTCATTATCGCTGTTCTCTCATAGGCCACTGGAAGGTGAGAGAGCATGCAGCAAGACTTAATATTCCATTCAATACTTCTTATCGTAGCGGCCGGGAAGAGGGAGAAACCGAAAGTCTCTTTCACTATTTATGTACCTGCCCAGGTTTGGCAAGAGCAAGACTTCTTCCATTTGACAAACCATTCCTCCAAAATGAAATTAGTAAAATCTTAGATCTCCAGATAAAAAGCCTACTCATATATTTGAACCTCATAAAGTGGACATAACTCTTTGGGGTTCAGTTGCAGAGCCTTACGACCTCACCTTTTACCAAAAGACAATTAAATAACAACAAATGAGGAATGTGCTAGTAAAACGGTTCTTTGCACTAATTATGTTTTTCATTTGAAAACAACCACTCAAATAACAACAACAACACCTTAAGTCATGATTTATTTTGAAATTATCGTAATTAATGTGAATGCAATCTTTTGACTACAGTCACTGAATGAATTCTTTATTAAATGAATGTATAAAGCAAATGTTGCTTTAGTCAGTAACTTCAAAAATATTTTATAATTTAAATATTAATATCTGAATTGAAGAGAATTGTTCAATGAATGCACTCACATTGAATGTGACTTCAGCTCTGTGGTTGTTAAAAGTTTCAATGGTCAGAAAACAAACTGAAATGACACAAAGGAAGAATGCTGCCAAAATTGTATGAATTAAAGCTTAATAAATACGCCTACTTTGGCATTACGAGTTAATTTGAACAAATGAAATTCGAATTTAGACAAAAACTTATAAATTATCGCTCTCAATCAATTGTGATTGGCTCTGTTTTTGAAGTACAAAATACAAAAACAATAGCAGAAATGCATTCGCATTCGCATTCACATTCATAATCATAATCTAATTGTTATTTCAATATGAATGAATGAATGAATGATGGTAAATGGTAGATGGTAATTTGCATGTGACACGTGACACCGGTAATTGTTAAGATGGACAGAGAAAGCAGTTGTCGCCGGACAGTGGGTCACCGTTGTGTTGTTGGCTCTCATATGGAACAACAGACAGAGGCGGCGACGCTTGGTCATAAATCATTTTGTCAATCATTAATTTATGACGCATACATTTAATACAAAACGCTCTGTGAATACAAAATGCTTTGTTGTTTGTCTCGTTTTGCAAACAACTGTCACTCGCATATGCCTGAGTGTGAGAGGATAATCAGAGATTCATATACTCGTATAATACATCGGCGAGTGTTTGTGTGTGTGAATCTATGTCACAAAAATAAAATATAATAAGTAATTATAAAGTTTATTTGACAATTATAATGCATTTTTAATAACTTTCACAAATAAAATTGTTTATATTAAATTGCCAATTAAAAGTTTTTATCTTCTCTTGTCTCTTTGCAGGTAAGTTGTTAACCAAAACCTAATATATCATCATAAGGGAAATGCACGTACATAAGTATGTTTAACCTTTAGTTAAAACATCATCCAGCCCACTTACATAATTAAAGTGAGCACTATCTATGGTTTTTTATTAAATTTGAGCCTTTACTACCTCGCGTTCGGTTGGCTTCCGTTGCCAAGAAACGGAAATGGGTTTCATGCAGTTGACATTTTGCTATTGCGATAATTTCCGTTGGCCATTTTTGTTTTTTTTTTTCGCTCACTCACTCAATTGCAAGCAATGCAAGTTAAATGTCAGATAGTTTAACAGCGTGAAGAACTAAAGACACCAAAACAAAAAAACAAAAATTAAATAGGAAGAGAACTGCAGACTCATGTCAGAAAAGCAATTGTCTCTGTTCGTAGATCTCCTCCACCTACAGCTGAACTCTCAAACAAGCAAGCAAGCAGTCAAGTCAGTCAGCCAGTCTGTCTCATTGTTGAAGCAGTAGCTTCATCAGCAAGCGAAACACAGTGTTGTAAAAGTGCCTGCATACTCGTACATAACGACATAAAAAACACCAGCGGCAGTATCTTTTTCACAGGTGCGCGCGCAATCACTGCGAGCTGCAACAGCATCAGCAGCTTAGAATATGCAAGCGACATTTTGTACAAGTTGACAGTACCAGAAAATTAATGGAAAAATAAAAATCGCATTTTTCGTCAGAATACAAAAATAAATGATGTTGTAACAATGGAAAGAGCTAAAAAAAAAGAAAAAGAAAGCACCAACTGAATTTGAAAGAGCAATATAAAAAACATCATTATCTCAGTGATAACTGAACTGAGCAATAGTCATAGCGTTTAGCGTTAAATTTGTGCTTTGTGATTTTTTTATTTGGCATTTATCTCTGGGTAAAATGAATATGCAACGCTGCGCTTCTGTCGCGTTCCTTTGACACTTGCAAATTCCCATTATTTAGTTTACAAAGAAATTTTCGATTTCCATTTAAATTGATTTAAATGTTTCGCATTGAACATGAGTTGCATGATAAGCAAAAGAACTGATTTTTTTTTAATATATTTTTTTATATTACTTATCTATGTAAAACAGGTCATGGTCATAATTTAAGCTGCATTCAAAGCGATGAAAACTAATGAATCCAAATAAACCTTTCGTGTTTCTAGTTTAAATATAATTTCTCTGTGGTCTTGAAAACTCGAATGAGACAACGATAATTTAAGTTTGATAATATTGTGGAAACTTTTTAAATGGTAAAGAATTCATACAATTAATGCTTAAGGACATAAGGTCTAAATAATAAGTAAGTCTTAGAAAGAAATAGGATATTAAAAGGTCTGAAAAATAAATAGATACAATTTTAATTTCGTTCCTTGCAACATTTTTCTTCACGTTGGTTTGCTCATAAGAGAGAAGAAGAGTAAAAATCTTGGGTATGTTTTAATAATTCGTTTTAATTACTACTTTCGACTACTGCCTGCTCATTTTCAGACGATTTCACTCGATTGCAGTGAAAGCTGACGATTCTAAGTAGTGAGATCGAAAAAATCGGATAACTTTAAATTGTCCTAGCATTGAAATCCCTTATGCAAATAAAAAAAATTTAAACAGTTTTGAAAAGAAAATTTAATTTCTGATAAAATTATCAATTATCAAAACTAATTTGTTTGTTGTTTTTTTACAGAATTCAGACAGCTTTTCCGGTATGCCTGCAATTAGCGCCTTTACTGTCATTTCTGAGACTCTCTTGGCGGCAGCATTCCACTTATTTCTAAAATTTTCCATGGATTTGGCTTCTTTGTTTGTTGCCTTTAATGTTCTTTTCACTAGAATCCAATATCTCTCGATAGGCCGAAGTTCTGGGCAATTTGGTGGGTTGGCGATTTTTTTTAGCAATTTTATGTTTTGGTCTTCGAAACATTTAAGGGTTACTTTACTGTAGTGGCAGGAGGCTAGATCAGGTCAAAAGAAAGTAGATACATTGTGCTTTCTAATGAAGGGCTGCTATCTCTTCTGAAGGCACTCCTTCACATAAATTTCAGCGTTAACAGTGCCATTTGTTACTTGTTACGAAACTTTTACTCCTTAGCCCACAACTACAAATCGCTTGCCATACCAGAAACTTCTTCGGGAACTTGGATTTTTGTTTTGTCCTAAATCTTTCCTCATCCCCTCCTCGTTCCTTTGTGGTGTATAACCCTTGACCAGGCAATTGAGAAAATTTAGACAACACGTATGTTTCATCGTCCATAACACAATGCAATCGAATTTTTGGAAGAAATCTGTCTTCAACTTTTTAGCTCGGCTCTGGGCTACGAAGTTCTTAGTAGCGTTCCTGTCGGGTACTGACTGCACTTTGTATGTTTTAAGGCCCGCATCTTTTTTAATTTTACGAACTAAAAACTCACTGCAACTCGCTTTTTCCGCCAATTTTCGATTAGACAACGCTGGATTCTTCTCTAAGAGAGCAACGACTTTCTTCGCCTTTTGTGGAGACCCGAAACCGCATTTCCTTCCAGAACCATATTTTCTACCAACTGTTAAGTCTGTATTAAATTTTTTAAGAATCATCGAGACAGTGTTTTGTGCAACTTTCGCCTTATTTGCAATGGTTTTCTGGCTCCACTGCGGATTTTCTCGAAATAATTCAACAACTAAATCGTGTCCTTCCACTTCCGATGCCATGACTCAACTGAAAGCTCACAAGTCAAAAAACATGATTGTATTTCATCAGAATTTCTCCAACGCAAAGCCTACTGTTTGAATTTTTTCATTCAGATGAAGAGTTTCAAAGCAGTGGTCTTTCAAAGTTATCCGATTTTTTCGATCTCACTCCTTAATTCCGTGATTCTGATCAATTGAAATCAGAGTGAATGATATCTTTTCTCTGAGTATATGTATGATGTAAATATCAAATCTTTTTCCTTATCTCTCAAAATGTCATAATCTTGGAAATCTGCATGAAGCTCTTAAGCACATCAATTAACAGATCTAGTAGCAAATCTCAAACATAATGCATTGAGTGATTACAGCAATTGTGATTTAGTTTTGAAGTAGTTCAGGCCCAAACGGTTTGAGTGATGCTTAGGTATTGTGTTATAAGAAGGGAAACCACGTGGTATCATAACACTCTGTATTTGGCCTAAGAGTATCCACTAAACCTAACTCAACCTATGTAGGTTCGTCAGCTGCTATGGTAAAGTGTTCTAAATTCGAATACTACATTTCTGATTGGTAAAATTTAATCTTAGCAACAACTCAACACGTTGCTCAGCTAACGCTATACATAAATTATTTCTAATACTTTAATGCACAAACATTGAAATATTTATGTGAATTGAAAAAAAATTGCAACATAAATTCATTTGCAACAGAACATAACATTACAATAACAAATATTATAATCTGCTATTGCTATGAATTTTTTTTGTTTTTTTTTTAGCTGTTTGCTACTAAAAACTTATTACTCTCTGAAGCTATGCTTTTCTAAGCTAACAATACAAACATAGACGCCTGCACATATGCTATACTATTCTGTGTCTGTGTGTGTGTGTGTACAGTTTCTTTTGTATATATTTGATTTTACGATGCTATTCTATTTCTCCTTTTTATCTTTTATTTCTCGATTGCTTTCTTGTCACTGGCAACATCATCGCATTACTTGATTTTTTTTTTTTTTTGTTGATTCTGAGTTCTACTCAGCTTTAAGATATTCGAAGTGATTTTATGTGTTGTGCATATTAAAATTCCCTATTAGCTATTTATATTATACCCTACACATGTAAGGTACAAAGGTTGTGATTTTAATGGCTGTAAATAGTAGGCGTGATTTGTATGGGCTCATATTTCTATAATCGGATTGTGTTGTCTAACCTTCGAGTAATTTTCTAAGCAACACAACACTCACTTCCCATACAGATGTTAACTATTTAAAGACTTTATTGTCTATCTAGTCCTCAGATTCAGTTATTAGATACGTATCTTTCGAAAACATGGAAAACATGTAGCGCATTTTTCTTGCAGTCTTGACCGAATTTTTTGTCTCTACTAATTTGTTAAATTCTATACAAGGTGGGCCATTTACAAATCAATGGAATTTGATTTTGGTGTAAATATGTATGTTAGAAACAAATAAGGTAATTTTGTTTCTATGTGGTTTCTTATTATTCGAAAGTACAATCCTCCCATATCCTACAATAAAACCATTTGATTCGAAGAAAAAACAATTTGTCGGCACGTCACCACCACTTGGCAGGCAATGGCAAACCTGTTGCCTATGAAAAGCTTTTCACTTCGCCGTTCGGATTCCGCATAAAACTGTAGGTCCCTTTCATTCATGTAATTCATAAATGGATGTTGTTGTTGTGCCAATAAAAGAAAAGAAGAATTTGATTCAAATGACTTACTCGGCTTGCCTTGCGTAGCTCATACGATAACTTTTGCCCTTAAGAGCCTCAATCGTTGCTGGATGGTTAGTGTAACACTCATCTTTAACGGGTCCCCGCAAATAATAGTCCAATGGAGTCAATACCAAAACGGCTGATAACGCTGTTTTCAAACTTTCAACACACAATATTATTTGGCTTGTGTGACACAGCGCGTCATCCTTTTGGAACCAAATGTTATCTAAGTCCATATCTTCTAAAATAGGCCACACCATTCACTGTAACCCATTTACATTCCTCATTTTCAAAGAAAAAAGTTCCAATGATGCCGCCGGTCGAAAAACCATACCAATGAGTAACTCGTTGAAGATGCACCATTGCACAACAATCGCACATGGATTTTATGGGCCCCAGATGTGAAAATTTTGCTTATAAACGTAATAACCGCGGTCAAAGTGAGCTTTGTCAGAAGAGATGATTGTTCGGTAAAAATGCTGATCCTCTACCAAGCGTTTCAGAGATCAATTAATAAACCGAAAACTTTGCGGATGTTCATGTGGCCTCAACTGTTTCACCAATTGAAGTTTGTACGGCTTCTTACCGAAGTATTTTTTGCAAAATTCGCACCAAAAGAAGTGTGTGAAATGTTCAACTCTTGAGGACGAATTGCTGCATTCACTCTTGCACATTCTGAGCAACAGCAGTAAATTTGCGGTTGTACGCACTGTAGGAGGTCAAGAAGGTGCTGTTTTGTCCAATAAAAATTCAGTTTCACGCACTTTACTTTACTTTACTTTTAATGGCACAACAGCCCATGGAGGGCCTAGGCCGAGCTTTTCGCATCCACTCATGTTGTGCGTGTTATATTTGTACATGAATGGAAGGGACCTACAGTTTAATGCCGAATCCGAATGGCGAAGTGATAAGCTTTTCATAGGCAATTTTTACTCTTGTAGGTTTGCCATTGCCTGCCAAGAGGTGGTGCTGTGTAAAAAAAAAAATATTTTTTCTACTTTTTCATTTTGCCTGTGCCGAGATTCGAACCGCGGACACTCTGCGTAGCAGTCCAATGCACTACCACTACGCCACAGCGACCACAGTTTCACGCACATGTTTCACAAATTGCGTGGAAGGCGCTTCTCTTCTACCGAATTTTGAGCTTAATTTGCTTACACTTCCGGTAAAAGATTCACAATTTTGCAAGTAGATTTTTAGCATTTCCGAACGTCGTTCAAGCGAATATCGACCCAATTCGTTAACTGCATATATAAATCCAATTTTTTTTTTTCATAAGTAATACAAGTCGCATTATAGTTGCCACACTCAAAATAAGCAGTAGTTGAAAAACCAAATGTTAAATGGACCACCCTATATATTAGCTTTGTTACTTGATGGATTTGGATTTGGTTCTTTGGGGGTTTTTTTTTTCACTTTAACTTCAATGCATTCTACACTTTTGCTTACACTTTTACGTTTACGTCCGTATGAGTTTCGTTTTCACACTTTATTGTCCTTTTGCTTCAGCGAACGAACGATTGTCATTGTCGTTACAAGGATATTTTTTTGTATTTACATTTTTGTTTCTTCGTTGGTTTGTTTTTTTTTTTTACTTTTATTGCAATTTTTTTTTTCATCTTCTTAACATCCAATCAGTCGTTGTACTTGATGTTTTATACATTCTACATATTATAAAACACTTCTCCTGCTCCTTACTCCCCGCTTCAAAGCCATAAGATATGCTAAGATTTTTATACGTTCGAGTCCGTCGTCGTTATCTTTATGTATGTATGTATGTATGTATGTGTGTGTGTGTGTGTGTGTGTGTGTGTGTGTGTGTGTGTGTGTGTGTGTGTGTGTGTGTGTGTGTGTGTGTGTGTGTGTATGAGTGTGTGTGTATGAGTGTGTGTGTATGTATGTGTCGTTATCTTTGGTTATATGGAAATTTTCTGTTGTATTTGATTCCAAGAAAATAATGTGCTTTTTATCCCCAATGCTACCATTAACGTAACGTATTTTGTTGGAGGCGAGTGCGAGTGCATGTGTGTGTGTGTCCGTGAGTGTGTCCGTGAGTGTGTGTATTGCTAGGACATTCGGTTTGGGGTTATACACGTTCATTGCTTGCTTCGCATGTGTACATCGTATACTTATTTAGATTTGAGTATGTGCGGGTTGATTTATTTTCTTTCCTTATTTCTTTCCTTTCTTTTGGCTTAAGTAGAAATGGTTAGCAGCGTCTTGTTTATTATTTGACTTTTACTTTGATTCCTTGCAGCTTCGTTCTTTGGAAATGTGTTCGCTGTTAAATATTACTCCAATTCGGTGATATGCAGCAATATTGCATGCTACAGACATGGTAGAAGAAATTTTATAAATAAACTTAATTCGTTTTTTGTTATTTTTCGAAAGCGGTAGATTATGTTCTTTTTCTACGAATTGATTTTAATCTGAGCATAAATAAAAAAATAACTCAGTTGAACATTAATTTTCTGCACTAACTACTCGCTTTTTTGCAATCATTTTTAAATTAAAACTAATATTTGTGTGTGTTCTTCTGGCTCTTTGTGTGTTTGTTCGCCCCCTTGGCATTTGTGCAACTGCAGCAAACTTTAAATAATTTTTCATAAGTTTTTCATCTTTTGCAGTTCGGGCGCAGAGCAAGAAAATCAAGCTGCATTGTTTTTCCTATGCAATTCCTTGCAGGCATGTTTGCTAATTATGCGCCGATTCTTTTGCTTTTTTGCTTTTCCTTTCATTTTACATTTTATCTTAAACTCAAAGTTAACAAAGTTGCTAGTAATAAAACGTTTTGATTGTACTCTATACATTTTACAATTGCATTTTTCCGCGGCTACTTTCTCTGTGCTTTTCTCCATCTGCAATACTTATTTTTCTATGCCCCAACCTTTTTCCTTCATTAGTTACTTTCCTTTTTCACATCTCTTCTTGTGCAACGTTAAGGAAACGCGCACCTAAAAGTAGAGGCAACAATTACCAAATACCAATTTGTGTGGCAGTGTGTATGCACCCAGGAGGAAAAAGGTAATGCGTAATAATTTCAATCGTTGGAATTTAAAAAAAAAATGACTTTATTGGGAGATTGATTTCCAAAGTATCAGATATGCAAATTGATATACATATGCACATAAGTAATCAATTTCTCTTTCTAGGAGAATGTAATACAAAATTGTATTCTTCAATAAACGGAAAATAAATATGTGTTCTTCCATTACTCTGCACTACACTGTAATCGAAGAAAAGTGTTCCACAAATGATTTGCTCGAAAAATGCGAAAAGCACTTTCTCTATTCTATGACGCATCTAAGTATTTTGGGATGCATTAGAGACCGAATTAATGAAAGTAAACAACACAATTTCCCGTTGGGTATTCTTTTATCTGAGTATGTATGTGCGCTCCATAAAAATGTTGCTTGCCCTTAGGAGCGTACTTTTTTTTCTTTCTATTTTTATGCTATAATTTTCATAGCATGCCATAAATTCTTAACAACTTTTTTTTTTAATATTTTTGTTCTTACGTTTTTGTTTACTGTTTGGTTGCTACTGACCCATGAGCAATTTTTTGGGGGCGTATACTCATGTTTTGTTTCTTTTTCCTTACCAGTAAAATTATGACTCTTTATTACTTTTTACGATTTTGTAGTAGCTATTTTCGGGTTGTTGTAAGAAACTGAATTATTCTTGCTCTGCACAGAATTTACATCCTGTTTTTTTTTATTAGTTCTTCGTAATTAATTGAATATGCAAATGAAATCAGTTGTTAAGGAACAGCAAAAGGATTGGTAATTCAGTTTGTTAGCAGTTGTTGTTGTTATTGATTTGATCTTTGTTTTGCAGGGTATTACCAACTGTTACTTAACTAACTAACATTGTTTGTAGCTTGTTCACAGCAAAACAAAAAAACAAAAATAGCAACAATATCTCAGTATAGTTATGTTATACTTAGTTAGTTGAAACGAACTTTGTATAGTTCTTTCAGAGATCGATACTGTTTCACCTGCTTTCTGAAGGCTCAGATCAAAATCATCTTGTCAGTTTGAGAAAATTATTTGTATTAATTTGCCTAAACTTCTTGCTGGACATTATTCAGTTCATTGAGCGCAATGACGATTAATTTGTTTTTACCTAAGGCTTTTCCTTCGTTAGATTAGGTTATTTATGGGTGATAGCTGGGACAGACTAGTGACGAAAATTGAGCCTAGAAGTTTTAGGTTTCTCATAGCCAGGAATTGTGTCCCATTAGGCACCACTGTGTCGTGAGCACCGAAGTAAGAAAACTTAAAAATTAAAAAAATTCTCCAGTTTCAGTTACAGGGTAACAATTAGTAAGTAGGTATATAGAAAAGTTTTGTACATACAAAATTATTGTAATTGAAAACGAAAAACAGACCGAAGATAAGGCATGAGTAGAAATATATTCGGCCAGTTTCGAAGTGACCATTCACGATGCAACGATTCTTACAGAGACTGCAAATTGTGTATGGTATTTAGCATGATACTAGCCTCTAAAATTTATCATACGCACTGTAATCCATCGGATTGAGATCCGAAGAATATGGTTGCCATTCTTGAGATGTGATAAAATCAGTAAAAATGACTACCCCACTATTCTTGCGTCGTTTTGATTCTGTGATCTGGCGCAGAGTCTAGCTGGAACGTCCAATCATTATCGGCAAAGTGCTGTCCGCCCTAAGGGAGTATCAAAGCCTACAAAATTTCACGGCGGTACACTTCTTGGTTGATTTTGACTTCTTGTCGCACAAAAAATTTCTTGCCATTTACGCAAATCCCACTCCATATCATGACAGATTGCAGATCTTGGCGAGCCTCTGTTGACGAGCTTCTGTCATTTTAACGGTTTTGCGCCTGTTCAACAGTAAACAGCTTTTCATCTATGAAGACGCTTTTTTCCCATTCAATACCTGCAGACGGTGAAGTAGGGAACATCTTTGGAGCCGTTCGCGCTTATTTGCAAGCGTATAAGTAACTGCCCCTTTTGGAGATTGTAAGCTTGTAAGTCCTAGATCATGTTTTGCTATGAGTCGAACTGATTCACGATTGATGCCAGTTTCGAAGCATTTCAGGAGAAAATGTTACTTGTTTGAACGCGAAGGGACCCTGTCGCAACGCAAACGAACGCAGGGGGTTTTTTGTTTTTTTTTTAATTTGCTTTTAATTTGCTATTATCTGAGCTTTTCCCAACACTGCCTTGGGACATTTCTCAAAGCATGGAATTATTAAACATCATAATAAAGCTAAATAATAATGATTTATCATGCGCTGCTTTTTTAAGTTGAGTAATTATTGTAAATTCTGATATTTAAGATATGGTAAGTAGTGAATGCAATTATCGAAAAATAATTTGTATATTTTCTATCTGCCAAAGTATGCAATTCTTAAATGCCTCATTTACGTACGTTTGCGCAGCAATAATCTCAGTTGAAGGAACTCATTCTCTTTGCCTTTTCTAATTTGAAGTAAAGCGAGAACGCTTTATCAAAAACAAAATACTTCACTCTCGTCTACTGGTTTCCTTAACAGTAATTCCCAAAAGAATTATGCTGTTTCTGGTGGTGCCTGTTTGCTATTCATCGATTGCAGATGCCTGTGCTAAAAAGCAGCAGCACCAATTGATGAACGTAGTAGGTACATACTGGTAAGTGTGTGCATGCAACAGCAGCTGCAGCAGCAGCAGCAGGAACAAGAACAACAAGCAGCAATTCAGACAACCAGTAAAAGAGGAAAATCTGATATTCCTCTTCCGTTACGCCACCACCACCTCCTCCTATTCAGCTTCATTCTTCTTCGATAATGATTTCCACAGCGAATTTGCTTGCATTTCCCAAAGCTCATTTACTTTGGCATTGCAAAAGTATTTTTACCATCGATATGAGGCTATGAATTTTCACTGTCTGCGCCAGGCTGGTTGGCTGGCTGGCTGGCTGGCTGGCTGGCTGGCTGGCTGGCTTTACTGCTTTTGTTGTACGAGTAGAATTGTGCCTGGTGAAAGGGTATTCTTAGATCTCACTCACTCATTCACTCACTCACTCGTTCGCTTACACATTCTATTTTCACTCTTACTCTGATTATTCCTCCTGGCTGGCATCACACCACACTACATACTTACATACTTACAATGGATGTACTTAGTATGTATATATTTAAATAGTACCTACCCGTTGTTGTTGCAAGTGTAGCGCTCAAGTGTTTCAAGTAAATTTACGATATAATGATATACCGCCGCAGTACTTTCTTTCACACACACAGACACACACACACAACCACACGGTAGTGTGCAGGCAAAGCAGGCAGCAGTAGCACTTTTTCCCATTTAATTTTGTGTTTTGTTTTTATTGGTAATTTTAGGTTCCATACATACACACACAAACACACACACACACACAAACACACTCACACACACACACACACCTACATACATACGTTCTCGTAGATATGTACGAGCTTTGCTACTAACAATTTCACTTGAGGCGCAGTTTTGATAGACTGCAAGTGCTTGGGGGTGGTGGTGATAGTTGTTTGGTGGTGGTCGATCTTAAGGAATTCGGTTTGCTGTATTTTGTTAGGAAACATTGCTTGCCCTGGCTACTGCTAAGTATTTGAGGTTTGCTTCTTCATTCTTGCTTCTTAGTTTTAATGCTGGCAATATGTAACTCGGTAGCAGCAGCATCGGCACAAATGGGCACTTTGTTGAGAGTGCTCGCTCAATCGTTGGTTTCAGCAACTGCTTCTCAGTTTCTCCCTGTGAATGAATGTGTGTGTGTGTGTGTGTGTGTGAGTGGGTTTAACTGCCTAAGGGCCAACACTCAGAAAATGAGACATTTCACAATTTATGGCAATGCGTTGGCAAAATTTCGTTACATTCTAAGTATATAAAAAAATATACATTACAATTTTTATCTTTTTCTTCCCCGTTTGTGGGAGTTGTTAATGAATCGGAAATTTCAAGACGCAAGTTAACACAAACAAAAAAAAAAAAAAATTATTAAAATATTGATTGTTGAAGAAAAACGAAATGCTTAACATTTAATATTTCTAATTTATTGTATCTGATTGTTAATGCTGGCAAATGTAATACAAGCTGTTAAATATTTTGAGAAATATTCGAACGTAACGACGAAGAAACATGAGAAGCTGTAAAGTTAATGCCCAATAGAGAAAAGCAGTCATCTCTCCGCATAGATGAAGTTGATTGCCATATGGGACACGAGTGCTGTTGTGCTATTCTATGAGGATAGAAAAACAACAACCAAAAATGAAAAAAAGTTATAGATTTTACATTGATTCCTGAAGCATTTGATTGAAATTATAAGTCCATTTCGAGAAGTTTCTTTTCCTTTCAATATTTTACTCAAAGTAATAAACTATTTACTTTAAAAAATTTCTGTTTAGAAAACATTTCGCGGCCAAGCTGTCGCCGCATGCTTAAAATTCTCGGTGTCTCAACTTGAGCCAGCAAAAAAAAGGCAGTTGTATTTCTTGAGTAACATCCCATGGAATATTTTAAAATTAATTGAATTTCTGCTTTTAGAAAGTAGTACTATCGTTGACCTTCGTTAGGCTCTAAATCTAAACCATAAAGTTCGAAAGGAAAGTTGGTTTTTGTTTGCGGTTCTTCCCTGTGTACCATGAGATACTACTGTGGGCAAAAAGTAGTAAGACTTTTTAATTTAAATTTCGCGCGGAAACCCATTCATCAAAATATTATTTTTTTAAGGTTGGTATGACTGTCGGTGACATCTGTGCCAAATGTCACATCAAAATAATCATTAGTGTTTAGTATACGCTTGTCTTTCTGAAGTACAAAAAGTGCATTCGGCGATTTTCACAATGAGTGAAATTATTCAACAAGGAAGTTCCATTAAATTTTGTGTGCGGAATCAAATTTCTGGTGCCGAAACGTTCAGAATGTTGCAAAAGGCCTTCGGTGATAATTGTATGTCGCGAGCAAGTGTTTTTGATTGGTACAAATTGTTCAAAGATGGTCGAGAACGCGTTGACGACGAACCACGTCCAGGACGGCCATCAACATCAACTGATGATCAACACGTCAATAAAATCAAGGAATTGGTGCTCGAGAATCGACGATTAACAGTCAGAGACCTAACTGGCATCGTTGGAATATCGGAAGGATCAGTGAAAACCATTTTAAAACATCATTTGGGCCTAAGAAGAGTGAATGCACGATTGGTTCCAAATTGGTTCCCTATTCGCCTGACTTAGCACCGTGTGACTTTTGGCTATTTTCTAAACTCAAAAAACCGCTTCGTGGACACCGTTTTGAGTTAATTGAAGCCATTAAACATGAATCGCTAAGCGCATTGAAGGCTATTCCGGAAATTGACTTTAACAACTGTTTCGAGAATTGGAAAAAACGTTGGCACAAGTGTATTGGGGCCGGGGGGATTACTTTGAAGGGGACGAAATAGATTTGGAAGAATGAATAAAAAAATTTGAAATTATGAACAAAGTCTTACTACTTTTTGCCCACAGTAGTACTCTCCATCAACATTATGAATAATAGAAATAGGAAACTTATGTGACTCGCCGCTTTGTTAATTACTTAGCGCCATTGGTGGGGCCACTAGCAAACTCTTCAATAAAACTATACTTACATAATTGTCTGTATTTAAACAAAATTTAATTTAATGGTAATCTTTTTCAGTCTACATAGTTCAGTAGGTGTAGCTATCATTTATATATTTTTACCTTTTTACTTCTGTATCCTTTCGCCACTGTCTCTTCACATTTATGAAGTCAATTTCTGGGTTTTACACAGGGGAGAGCGTGTAAAAAAACGGAGAATTAAAATCTTGCAGCTGAAATCAGTTTATGGATTTTCCATATATTATCTTAGATGACGGTGGCCATGTGGTCGAAGCAGTTACCTATGTACTTCAGTTATATTTCTAGTAGCTACGAATGCCTTTAGGTATGCGGCGCTAGCAACACTTGATCTTTCTGCCATTTTTTTTTTTTTTTTTTTTTTTTTGCCAACTCTTTCAACTATTATTTTTTTCTTCGTCTTCTTTATTAACATTGTGGCATTTTTTTTTTAGTTTTTTATTTGTGTATATGTATGTGTGTGTGTTTATGTATGTGTGTGTAGTTATGTTAGCCAATGGATTGTTGCCAATAATAGTGATGACGATGTTGATGGCGATGGTGATGGTTTTAGCCTTAAGCGCTAACGTTTTCCTCTCTCTGTTTTAATTTTTTTTAGGGTGTTTTCTACATTTTGCTTTTTCGTCTACATTGGCTGCTGCCAATTCACTTACGTACATTGCTGTCGAGTGAATTTTTATTGCTTGTACTGGAATGTTTTTGGCATTTTCCAATTTACAATACATTTTTTGTTTTTGTTTTTAATTTTTTTCTATTTGCTGCAGCACAGCATAGCATGGACGAAAAGGTTTCGTAAATACCTCTATAAAATTCCCAATAGAGAGATTTAACTAAATTGTTTTGGGATAGTTTATGCAGTTTCATTGTTTTTGTGTTAATTTTCTGGTTGTTGGTTCTTTTTATGGATTTAAACGCATATTTTAATGAAGCTTAGGTAGATAGTATGTATGCTTGCTGCTATGAGCCTGCATACAAACGGAAAATTAGCTCGAGCGGCCTAGACTTATGAGCTTTGAGCGGCCACTCAAGAGCAAATCCATGTACCTAAGTAAATACCTTTGATAAGTTGACTGTTGGTTTTTGCAAATTACTATAAACGGTAGAAGGCGCCACTTGAAGTATTTAATCGAAGTTTGCATTCGGCATAAAGCTGAAGACCTCTTCCATGCATATACAAATATATGTAACACACAGAACATGAGAGAATGCGAAAAGCTCGGCCTAGGCCCCCCTTGCCCTGTTGAGCCGCTAAAGAAGAAGAATGAGAATGTGTTAAAGTTTTCGCTCAATAAAACGTCGTTGTTCATGTTGTTCATTACTAAATGTCATTTTGACAGTTTATAAGTCACAAAATGGCGGTGGACTTAACACACAGACACACACACACACACATAAATATAATTTCGCAAAACTCTCATCCTTTTATATGTTCAGTTCTTAGCGTTCTCTGTAGAAGGGTGCACATGACGAAAATAACACCCCTCATTCATGTGTGTCCTGTGCCTCATGTTGTACTGTGCGTTATAAATAAATAAAGCATCTTATAGCATACTGGTGAGTTTGTGTGTGTGCATGTGTGTGAGTACGTTTCCCCCTACATCATGTCACAAGCACCTGGTATACTATGAAGGGACATGTGCCATTATTTGACATCTTATTGGCATTAGTTACAATGGGAGTATGAAAAAAGAAGACAACAATGACGGCGTCGACTTTAACTCATTGTCATGCTGATGTTTTTATGTTCAGAGTGGTTTTTTTTTATTTATTGCTGTTGTTGTTAATACTGTCTTCTACAAAAATGAAACATGAACAATTTACGTTGAACATAAGATACACTGTAGAAAAATAAAGAAAAAAAAAAGACTGAGTCTTAAAATATTAATAAAAATGAGTTTCTTGCATATTAATAGCTACATTCGCTATGGGGAGGGTAGGAAAATGTACAAAAATATGGCTAAAAGTGTAAAATTGTGTTCTGTGTGTAACTCATACCAATCTTTGCGTGTGCGTGTACCAATGTGCGTGTGTGTGTGTGTATATCTTTTTCATTGCTATAAACACATTATATGTCAATGCATTTTGTTGCTGTGCTGTCAATATGTTTCACTTGACATATACATCGTTAAAAATGTCGGTGTATTGTCATAAATCATTTTGTTGTTGAAAACAAAAGGACATGGAAAACATGTCCTCGTACATACTCGTACATACATTCATGCATATCTGTATAAGTGGAGACATGCACACAAACATACGTATATATATACGAAAATACAAGAACCCATACATGTTGACAATAGAAAATCAAGAGGTGCTACATATTTTGATAATCAAATGCAATACATTGTCGGTATGGAGTATTTAACCCTTTGACGACTCGATTTTTTCCCGTTTACTCGTATTATAATTTATTTTAAGGGACTCTAAAATAGTCTGCATATAATATTTGAATTCTCCTCATCTGATACACCGAAAATCGACAAAAATTACTTTGGTCAATGATGAAGTATTTCGTTTCATTGGCGGCTTTCGCAGATTTATCAGAATTTTCTCAAATATTTTTCTACATATACCATTCTTTGCTATTCGGGGCTGTGCAAATGTTGGATCGGCTGTGCTATACAGAACAAAATTTGGATTTAACGCTTTAAACTCATGACACACTCTTTTGGTGTGGAAATTTTTTTTTTTTTTTTTTTTTTTTTTTGAATTTTTGTTTATTTTAGATCAAACGCATTTTCTGGTTGGCTATCTTCAGATGCAAATAACAAAAGGAAAAAATGACTTACAATTGGGCAAAGAGTCGACCACTTCATTCTTTTTCGGTCACTCTGGGACTACATGTGTATTTTAGCTGACCTAGAATTACATACATACATACATACAGTACTTTTCGCTTAAAACGAAACCCGTTTAAAATGAACTTCCGCCTAAAACGAACTAATTTCAAAAGTACCCGCTTTATTTTTAATAAACCATTACATTTTTTTCGCTTATTTAAAGCGAACTTCGGTTAAAATGAACCAATTTGCCCAGTCCCTTGAAGTTCGCTTTAAGCCAAAAGTACTGTATATGTAAACTTCCAGGTGGAAGTTTGAAATAACCTTTAACCGTATGGGCCTTCTTTGATATTCCTTATTATTCAAATATCTTTGAGTCAAAAAAAATTACTTTTGTTCAACTTTCAGATTGCAAGGCGTTACATTTTGGTATCAGTCATAGATCTAACGTTCCTCAATTTAATTCTGGTATTGTCAACTCTCCCCTAAACTCTACTTTCGCAATAAAATGGCTAATATATTAAATAAACTTAAAAACTATTCCAGTTAAAAAAAATGTGAAGGTTGAAGTTATACTTATCACAACCAACTTTATACATCAATCTGTTTTTTACGTTTCCTGTTCCGATGTTCTTTGTATTGCAAAAAACGTTAAAGCCACTTGTTGAAAAAATCAACTCAAACGAGAAATAGTAATAATTTCAGCGCAGAATTCTCAAACGAAATTCCTTTCGTTCCTTTTAAATATGAGAGAGAGTATCATAGAGTACATGAACAGACAGTGAGAGTATCGAAAAATGTTTTGTATAGGTATCAGGCCCATGCAGTACGAGCAAAGACGTCAGCTCTCTCAATGTCTTCTCATGTGCGTACATACATGCGGCCGACTGCGAAGAGTCATGTATTTTTCATATTAGCGAGTGATTATCTTCAGAGGAATTTACTGTTATTGTCAGTCGTGTTACTTTGGCGATAAATTCTTTAAATGCAAATACATAAATAAGAGAGAGAGAGAGAGAGAGAGAGAGTGCTGTTTGTGTTGTGCTAGCAGAAGTGGATTTTGTTTGCTCGCTCTTTTTTTTGCACTCTATGTGTTACAGCGTAATATTTCGAATTTATTCCTCAATAAAGAGAGTGACAGAAATGAGTTTGTTAATGTGTGTCTAGAGAGCCAATCAAAATAAAATAATTCATCACACAAAAGGTTGTCGATCCAGATTTCAGTACCCTCTCATAAGAAGTTTAGAGGAGAAATGGAATTATCACGTATTCAGCCGAAAGCTGATTTCTTTTTTGCAAAATGATTATAGCTTTTTCTTATATATTTATTCATAGTTAAAGCTTGACTCCTTTTCATTTTTAAACTTTTTAATGATGAGAATTAGTTTTAATGTAGTAAATAAATATTAATTTTAAATCAAAAATTGTAGTATCAATTGTGTTTGTGCCATGTATTTTTATTTATTTCATATTAAAGAAAAATATTTTAAGTGGAAATCTTCCAAGTGCAACGCAATGATACACCAATTAATTAGTAGTAAAGAGAAACATATAAAAAAATTTAAATATAAAATGAAATGTATTTAAAAATCACGTACCTAAAATAAATGGATTCATTTCTGAATTGTCCAAAATTATTCCATTTCCTATTTTCCATTTATGTGAAGCTCTCATGATGGTTTTAAATTTACTGCTTAGTTTAAATACCGGAAAGAGTTTTCCTCTTCATTATATAAGTACGCGAGATCCGAGCTGCCCTAAATAATTTCGGAATGCTGAGCAACTCGACATCAGACATTTTTTTTCTCTATCAAATCTTTTAAATATTATTAAATATATATTAAATTGCATTCCTTGTCTCACACTCCCTCCTTCTTCCTCCCACTTTTCAAATCTTTCTTCCAAGCAACACAATGATCTGCATTCATACAGATTGGCCATTTTTTTTCAGATTGGCCATTGAATAAAGAAACGTATGATCGATGTCGATCAAATCCATTGAAATAAAAAAAATGGGACTAAACTTTGCATAATTTTAGTCTTATGTAATACGTAAAAAATTTTAAGTTTTATGGCAATATGTAGTTTGGGAGAGAGATATCATATGTATATTTTTTTAATAGGAATAATTTGACCGAATTTGACACTAAAATAAGAATAGGAATTATCCACGTGATCTTATACAATTTTTTATGATATTTGTGATTTAATCGGAACGTGCATCTACTCCGAAAACACCAATCACTGACGGCGTTGAAGTACCGCCGGCCGACTATGAGGAGGTCTTAACAGTCATCGCGAGGAGGGCTGAAAAACAATAAGGCTGCAGGTGCAGCTGAGTTGTTTAAGACCGGAGGCGAAGTGCTCAAAAAACGCTTTAATGAGCTTCTATGCAGAATATGGACGGATGCAAGCATGCCAAGTGATTGATCCGAAAGTGCGGAAGCAAGGCACCCAGGGGTCGATTCATATTAACCATTGTTTCATTTTCTTCTATATTTTATCCTCAAACATATGAAGCGAGGTTCAAAGTCTTCTAGCTCCATTTTGGTTTCGAAATAGAAATTTCTGAGAAAACTTTCCAGAAAACTACTCGGAAACTATACGTTAAGTACTCAGCGTAACAAAATTAAGTAGCTTGGTTTTATTCAATTGAGATTTTTGAAGTTGTAATAAGACCACAAACCTCTAAAGGATGGATCAAAGCCGTAGCTAATGACTAAATATATGTAATTGGAGTTACGATATTGAATATCGATGATTATGCTCTCAGATGTGTTTAGTGGAATTTTGTGTGAAAGTGTGCAGTTCTTGCAAGCGTTTAACCAATAAAAATAGTTTAAGAAGATGCAGTTGAAATCGGTAAAAAAAAATGACTCTCTTCACATTGTAAGGCAAATATGTTCCTGAAAAATTCTGTATTGTGCCGATATTTATAGAACAACAAACTAACCTATTTTTGTGTATGTGTAGTTAGCTATGTGGGCTACGTGTTTCAATTCGGGTTAACATGACGTTGCAATGTATTGCGTCTGCGCGAAAATACAAGGAGACGCTCCTCTAATATAAAACACAAATCGAAAAATCAAAGACTATACGTGCTAAGAAATTCAATTTGACACTAATTACATTAACCAAATACGGTGCAGGCAAAAAAAAAACAAATCACTTAATTTAGCAAACATCGTGGTTGTTGTAAAATAACGCATCGAATGAATCGAAACTCTTTGAAAAATGAATTTTTAAAAGTTCGATTGCATCAGCTGTTATTCACCCGATTTTGACAGGGTGGCCACAGCTACATAACGATCTACTACTGTGGGCAAAAAGTAGTAAGACTTTTTAATTTAAATTTCGCGCGGAAACCCATTCATCAAAATATTATTATTTTAAGGTTGGTATGACTGTTGGTGACATCTGTGCCAAATGTCACATCAAAATAATCATTAGTGTTTAGTATACGCTTGCCTTTCTGAAGTACAAAAAGTGCATTCGGCGATTTTCACAATGAGTGAAATTATTCAACAAAGAGTTCCATTAAATTTTGTGTGCGGAATCAAATTTCTGGTGCCGAAACGTTCAGAATGTTGCAAAAGGCCTTCGGTGATAATTGTATGTCGCGAGCAAGAGCAAGTGTTTTTGATTGGTGCAAATTGTTCAAAGATGGTCGAGAACGCGTTGACGACGAACCACGTCCAGGACGGCCATCAACATCAACTGATGATCAACACGTCAATAAAATCAAGGAATTTGTGCTCGAGAATCGACGATTAACAGTCAGAGACCTTACTGGCATCGTTGGAATATCGGAAGGATCAGTGAAAACCATTTTAAAACATCATTAGGGCCTAAGAAGAGTGAATGCACGATTGGTTCCATAATCACTGCATTGGTTTTACGAGACCATTTTGCCAAAAATTCGACTGATATCGTTCCGCAACCACCCTATTCGCCTGACCGTGTGATTAGCACCGTGTGACTTTTGGCTATTTTCTAAACTCAAAAAACCGCTTCGTGGACACCGTTTTGAGTCAATTGAAGACATTAAACATGAATCGCTAAGCGCATTGAAGGCTATTCCGGAAATTGACTATAACAACTGTTTCGAGAATTGGAGAAAACGTTGGCACAAGTGTTTTGGGACCGGGGGGGGGTGGGGGGGGATTACTTTGATGGGGACGAAATAGATTTGGAAGAATGAATAAAAAAATTTGAAATTATGAACAAAGTCTTACTAACTTTTACCCACAGTAGTATTCCATCTAAAGGCATAAAATTGACATAAAGAACAGCACCATCTAGTGGCTACAAGATGTACTAGAATATTCGATATTATGGTATAAAGCAGCAGCGCCATCTAAGAACTTCGAAATGTACTAGGCGATAATGGAATGCTCTAGATTGATCGCGGCCAAGCTAACTAATATTCAGTGAAACACCACTGGGTATAAATACGGCAGTGGAATGGAAACATTTACAGATTGAGCCACAGATTAAGTAAACATCACACAGAGTGCGGAAGATAATTGCAAAGTGTTTTTTACCATAAGTGTTGTTGAATCTAAGAAAGGTGCAACAATATGCATTCAATGATCGAACCTTTTATCTTTTGAGAATAAGTAAACAGTAAACAATAGGGACTAGATATAATCGTAACAATATTTTCATTTAACATCTGTGAGCTTAACCGAAATCGATATCATGATGTATTTTATTTGACTCCGGCATACCAAATGAAGTTACTTTTTTTTTTAAGTCAGTTTTTTTTTAAAGTTATGGATATGCAGATCTTTGAATTTTAACTAATTTGAAGTCAGATTTTTGGCCTACACCCTCAATTTTTTGCTGCATTCTTGTACAGCTCGGAATGACGCATAGTATTTTTGGTTAAAAGAAGAGTAGTTGTAGTATGTAATTGAAAGTGATTTCGAAATCCTTTTAATCATACTAATTCGCTTTATGATTAAATCACTTATGAATAATGAGTGCTCTTAAATTTTGCAACATTAGACAACATAGAGGAAATTAATTGAAAACTAATGTTAATTATTTTAACAAAATGTATGCAACTATAACCGACCAATGGTTAATGCTTCAGATACTTGGCATGCGTAATTGCAATTAAAGCTGTGAATGTAATGTGTGAAACTTTAATTTGTTAGTGTAGGTTTTTTTTTGTTTTTTTCATTGTTTTAATCGGTATAGTTTATGGTACAATTTCATTAAGCAGCTTTAATATAATAAGAACAACATTATTTTATACTATTTCTTCGTATTTACCCAAGTAGCGCTCTATGTGTCTCATTAACGTACACAATAACGATTAGATTTCAAAGAATTCACATCGTATGAAAATTGTTAACAATAGCTATTAAAATTACAAACAAACAAACTACGCTACACAAACACCTTTTTAAATGTAATTGTATTATGTTGTTATGCCACTCTACACTTTACAATGGCTGAAATAAAAACACACACACATACAACAACTTGCACACGCACGCAGCCACACACGTTAACAAAAATTAATGGTTAATGCTCGACGCGCCTCTATAATTACAGATTATGTATGCGACGTGTGGTCATGCTACCGTGCAGGTGATTGTTGTCGGTATTGTTTTGGTCTCCATTTAACACGACAAATTCCTATTAACAATTTGGAGTCCGTCCCTTGATTTCACGCACACACACACACGCACACAAAAGATTTCCATACATGCTTCACACAAATTAATTTCATTTTCGATTGCAGCTCAAAGATATGCCAAGCGACAACGTACTGTGCTTCAGAGTCCAGCATTAGTTGCATCTACCTGCATTGCCTCTGCTTTACTTTTTACATAATAAACTGTGACCTTTTGTTTAGAAATTAAATACAAATATTTGTTTGCATTTTCAATTTTATATGTTGACACATGTTTCTCTTCCTTTTTGTATTTTTTGTTGAACAATTTATTTTTCTTCTGTATATTTGTGTATTTGTGTTTCTTTGGCTTTTATAATTGTTATTGTCGTTTGATTTCTGTATTTGCCTGTAGAACTAAAATTGCATGAATATAAAACAAATTTACATTGTGTTCAGTTGCTGCCGTTCAGTACAAGTTGACAATGTATTTATTTGCTGAAATGTTCTACATTTATTGTACTTATTTTAATTTAGTTTATTCATCTTATGTCACACATAACGAAATATTTGCACTACAGAGCGAGCTAGATTGCCAGCAAGCAGCTAGCCAGACATACGTAGAGTTTATTTTCGGCATAAAGCTGTTTATTTATGTATAAATATTCATGTACAAGTATGCACTCGTGTTTTGAAACATACTTGGTGGCAAGTAGGAAATCTATTGCCTGATGTGCTTGATGCCATTTTGTTTGGAGAGCAATGCGAGTGTGTGGTTGCTGCAGAGGGTTCTATTGAGTAACGTACGAGTACTACTTTCCGGAATAGCCTTCAATGCGCTTAGCGATTCATGTTTAATGTCTTCAATGGACTCAAAACGGTGTCCACGAAGCGGTTTTTTGAGTTTAGAAAATAGCCAAAAGTCACACGGTGCTAAGTCAGGCGAATAGGGTGGTTGCGGAACGATATCAGTCGAATTTTTGGCAAAATGGTCTCGTAAAACCAATGCAGTGATTTTGGAACCAATCGTGCATTCACTCTTCTTATGCCCAAATGATGTTTTAAAATGGTTTTCACTGATCCTTCCGATATTCAAACGATGCCAGTAAGGTCTCTGACTGTTAATCGTCGATTCTCGATTCTCGAGCACCAATTCCTTGATTTTATTGACGTGTTGATCATCAGTTGATGTTGATGGCCGTCCTGGACGTGGTTCGTCGTCAACGCGTTCTCGACCATCTTTGAACAATTTGTACCAATCAAAAACACTTGCTCGCGACTTACAATTATCACCGAAGGCCTTTTGCAACATTCTGAACGTTTCGGCACCAGAAATTTGATTCCGCACACAAAATTTAATGGAACTTCTTTGTTGAATAATTTCACTCATTGTGAAAATCGCCGAATGCACTTTTTGTACTTCCGCGCGAAATTTAAATTAAAAAGTCTTACTAACTTTTGCCCACAGTAGTACATCGAAATTTATCCAGTTTCGCTTAGTTTTGCTAACAGCATCAAAGTATTCTAGATCTTAATCTACTTACTACAGCGTACTGAAATTGAGCATCTCTGTCTGAAATTGTTTTGATTTTTGGAAACTGAAGATATGTGTTAATTGAAAAAAAAATGAATAAATGAATGAATGAACATTTAACCAACCAATCAAATTATGCCGCAAAGAAAAGTTTGAGAAAAATCTTGATTTTAGGAACCCTACTTTAATGACACTCCTACATCAATATTATGTACATGCCACTTGCCTTGAACTTTATAAATTGAAGAAAAGAACGAACTCAGCAATAAAATCACCGCATACCAAAGTTGTTAGATACGAGACGAGTACTTCTAAATGCATAAATTCATAGATACATATGTACAAGTATATTATGTAAGGGAAAAAATTTGAAAAATTATGTCTTATTGATACAATAAAAATAGAAGGAAGCCAAGGAATCTCGCTTTGACTAACAAATAAGTAGAACATAAAATCCAATCGCAATTTATTAAGAATGACTAAAATAACCAAAAAGTATGTAAAATGAAGAAACACAAAAAGGGAAAATTTTCGCTGACTACAAAAAAAAAAAAAAAAAAATATTTAAGTAAAGTAAAAGCCACAAATAGATATAGTAAAGTGAAAAGGCCAACATAGTTGCAGAATCATGAAGAGGAAAGAACGACAAAATGGTCAAAAAGCAGAAAGAAAGAAAGAAAGAAATAAAGACTCTCGAAACAACACGCTAAGCAAGCAAAGCAAGCAGCGTTCAAAGCGAGAGTTTGTTAGAGTGAGCCTGGCGCGGCAATTTGTAACGCCACTGCCAGCCATTGCCGTTACGGCGATTGTGTATGTGTGAAATAATATAGAATACCAACACTTTGAGCTGAAAGAATGAATGGTGGCGGTGGCGGTGGCGGTAGCGGTGGTGGTCAGTTCAAGTCACAGTCACTCACACACGCAAAACACACACACACACACACACACTCACACACGAGTATGTAGATGAATGTGATTCCAGTTTTCATATTCCAAGCACGACCAGCAGGCAGCGAGCAAAATTTGCAAGACATGAAATTTTGTTATTGTTGTTGTTGTGTTTGCCATTGTGCCCTTTCGACCCCTGGCCAACGTTTGCTCGTAACTCATGCATGTCGAGATGCTTGCTTGAAGATATTCTAATTTGTAAAATATATGTATAATGTAAGTTGTTGTTGTTGTTGTTGGTTTTTTTTTTTTTGGTTTAGCTTTCTTTTTCATTCATTTGTGGTCTGAAAGGATAATAGCAATAATGCAAAAAGAAACTTCATATCCATACGCCGCCATTCCATTTCCCTTCCCTCTCTCTCTCTCTCTCTTTCTCTCTCTCTCTCTCTCTCTCTCTATCTTTCTCTCTCTTTCTCTCTTACTCCGATTTATGTATGAATATACAATAAATAAAATAGGAAACGGAAGTGATGGTCGTGCGCTTGTGTTGATGTTTTTTATTATTGTTGCCTGCTGTTGTATGTACTTATAGTTGTTGCTCGGCCCCTCGTAGGATAACATTCAATTTCGGTTTTTTTTTCTACTTTGAATTTTACTCATGGCCTTTGGCTGACTCGTATGTGTCCAAATTCGCGTGTGTTTGTGTTACCAAACAAAATAATATAAATGAAAAACAATTTACAAACTAGTAGAAATTTTGAATAGTAAACATGAAATTCTATAATCCTTTGACCCCTCCCCTCCTGCCTCCTTTCACTTTATGTTATGTACATTTATTTCGTGAAGGATTTTCTCTACTCTTGCCATATGGTTTTAAGTATATAAAGCTTTGTGCGTGCGAGTGTGTTTGCCTAAATTTAATTTATTATGCTGTTGTTATATTTCACGCACAAACATATTTCGTACATGCATACATACGTACAAAGTAAATAAAATGAAAATTCTTATATTGTAAATATGTAGCGAATAATTCCATGATCGTTTTTCTTTCCCCCCATGTCAAGTTAGTTTAGACACCATCTCTTATTGCGTTTGTAGCTGGCATTCCGATTAAAAACTAAAACTAAAAAGATCCTAACTAGAAAATAACCATTATGATATAAGCTTCACCAAACTGCTAAGCTAAATTGAAACAATCACTCGAACTTCTTAAATTTAAGAAACACAGTTTTTATCAGCTATTTCAATAACTACTTTGTTCATCTATAGTTTTCTGAATTTCTCTTATTTCATACGACATTTATTGAGATGTAAGAAGCAAAAGTTAAAAAATATATACATACATAATTGCGCATGGCGATCGATTCTTGTCAGGCGTTTTAATTGTTTAACCCACTGTCTTAAGTCTAAAAATAACGTAAGATTAAAGAAAGACCAAAATGACCTCCACAGGTAATCACATACGAGGTGTGATCAAAAAATAACCGTTATTTTCAAATTTCGTGAGTTACGTATGTTCGATTTTCGCATTTTTTTTCTGTTATGTTGGTACACATGTCTGTTATATATGTTGGCAATACCACAACCATTTTGGATTGTCAGTTTGTTTTTGACAGATAAAAAGGTTAGTCGTGTTTTGGTGTGCTCTTCGATTTATTACTATTCGAAAAAATGAATCAAAGAAACTGTATTCAGTTTTGTGTAAAAAATGAAATTAAATGCGCAAGGACATTTGAAATGTTGACTGTGGCCTTTGGCGAGTCTACTATGAGCAGAACACAAGTTCAATTTTGGTATAACCGGTTTAAGGAAGGCCGAGAAGATGTCAATGACGATGCTCGTCATGATCGCCCGAGCACATCAACAACCGATGAAAACATTGACGCAGTGAAGAAAATGATTTTAGATAATGGTCGAATCACTATCAGAGAGTTTGCTGATGATGTTGGCATATCGTTCGGCTCATGCCTAACAATTTTTACCGATGTTTTAGGCATGAAACGTGCGGCAGCGAAGATTGTTCCAAAATTGCTAAATTTTGAGCAAAAACAACGTCGCTTGTGCGTAAGTTTTGGGCCAAACCGGACTTGGCCCCCGCTGACTATTTCCTCTTCCCAAAACTGAAGACACCGATGAAAGGAAAGCGTTTTGCTACGATTGAGGAGATAAAAGAAAAATCGAAGCAGGAGCTGTTGGCGATACCAAAAAGCGCGTTTCAGAAGTGTTTCGAGGATTGGAAAAAACGCTGGCATAAGTGTATTATATCTGAGGGGGATTACTTTGAAAATAACGGTTATTTTTTTATCATACCTCGTATCTTTAAAGTAGCTGATATCCTGAAAAAATGTTGTTCATATATTTTTGTTTTGTTTTTTTTTTTCTCAAATTTGTTCGTATTCCCTTTCTAGCGAGCTAGCATATAATGTTAAATTATATTACATAGATAGTAGCTGGGATTCGCTGACCGACCATGAAAATGTTTGATTAGGTCCTGGTTATGCTGGTGTTCTCTGTTTATGCTGGTGTTCTCTGTTCGACGAACACCTCATTTCTCTCGTGCTCGGTGTAGTGGTTACATTGGAGTTCGTTACAGAGTTGCTTTTGGTTGAAATTCTGTTGTTTTTCAATATTTTTTTGTTCGCAACGGCAACACTAAATGGTACACCAAAAAACCTTAAACGATTTTATCAATATAGAGAGTGCAATTAATACTTAATATAATTGAAAAAGTATGAAAATAATATGATTTTTCTTAAATAGTTTTGTGAATAATATTTTAAATATTCACTTTTAAACTCTGAAAACATTCGCAACTTCGCTTTTCTGCATATGAAAATAGTGATGTACAGGTTTGCATATTTTCCTTCTTTTTTACATACATTTTTGTTCCTTTTTGGTAGCTCATTGTTAACCCTGAATACTCGGCGTGTTCGGTGTACATTTCCCCCAGCATATCGTGTTCGCTGTGAGAGTGAGTGAAAGTTCTCTCTTTACGTTCGGTGCAACAACAATTACATGGTGTTCGCCGAGCAAAATCTAAACATGACCACAGCCTTACTTTTTATTTTTACTTTTAATGGCACAACAGCCCATGGAGGGCCTAGCCCGAGAGCTTTTCGCATCCACTCATGTTGTGCGTTTTATATTTGTACATGGATGGAAGGGACCTACAGTTTAATGCCGAATCCGAACGGCGAAAACTGAAAAACTTTTCATAGGCAATTTTTGCAATTTTTACTCTTGTAGGTCTGCCATTGCTTGCCAAGAGGTGGTCCCGTGTAGAAAAATTATTTTTTATACTTTTTGATTTTGCCTGTGCCGAGGAGATTCGAACCCCGGACTCTCTGCGTAGCAGTCCAACGCTCTACCGCTACACCACAGCGACCACTACAGCCTTAGAAACTATAAAATAAAAAAATAAACAATAGTCCTATTCACGCTGTAAAGTAAAATGATGGGTAACAGGTAAAGAAAGTGCGAAGCTAGAAGCTATAACATAGTATATTTTTTTACTCCTTGTTTTTTTATTTGTAAATTTACCCTAATCTGGCAACAGTGCGTAGGATAAAATTGTACAACAGCAACAAAAAGGAGTGGAATAATATGAAATCGGAACATGCTACTCAAAACAACGAAAGATCAACGTAACTTTTCATATAAAACAGTAAAAAGAGTAGGCGAAATTAAGTGGAATTACTTACTGTTTATTTTTACTTTGTGTCATGTATGTATGTATGTACGAAATGGATAATGCATTCAAATTTGTTAGAAAGAGCAAAAAAAAATTGAGTGAATATTGCACTCTGTTTACCATATAATTTTTGCTTTACGTGACGTCATTGCTATAGTTTCTATGGGAATTTAATAGTCTTCGATCTGCTTTCATGTTATATCTAATATTTGAAAGAAATATGCTTGAACACAGAGGCGACCGTGAAGGACCTACTGAGAAAGTTTCAGAAAAATAAAAAAATCATGATCACGTTGTGAACACAAAAATATGGCATGTCAAATTATAATAATACTAACTATAGATCCATAGACAAAAGGTGTTTTGAGCTCTTGAAGATGACTTTTCGGCGCTTGTTTGAAAAGTTTGAGTAACCATTGTACATGGAATATGATAGATCCATATGTTTACGTCTCTCTGTTAAAAATGATCGAAATTAAAGCTGCATCTGGACCAACTTCAGTTGAAGCTCGCTGGAATAATCTGTATATAGCTGAAAGTAATATAAATTTGTAAAATCATGATATCAACTTATGACGCATTTATACTCACACCAAGGATGTTGATTGCAAAGTACATAACAGTTTCAACTGTTTCAAAAGTTAAATGTCAATGAAGTGTAAATCAATATATTTTGTCTGTTATAAAACTTGCATTCGCCATGCTTTTAAACTATTTCAACTTATCCCAAATTTCTCCTGTAGAGCATGAATAAGAGTTTTAAGAAAGTATAAAAGTGTACCACTTGGTAGGAAATAGCACCAGCACTAACAAATTGCCACCCCGCCGTTCGGAATCGGCGTTAAACTATATATAGGTCCAACCATGTTGTATCACATAGGGCCTTTCTGGTCTAAATGTGTCCCTAGTCAGCCACCAAAAACAACAAAAAATTTATGCAATGCAACAAAAATTTAGTATGTAAGAGTTATAGTCTGCCTTACGCATTAGAGAATCAAAATCAGTTTCTTTTACTTATTATGAATATTTGTATTAGCTTTAATTTTAGAGCAGCAATCATAGCCAGCAGCAGTGATTGAAAATCAACAGCAATAGCTATCACTAATTCTCATTTAATTCAATATCAGGTTTTCGCTCTAAGACCACTTTTGACTTCGACTCTAGGTACCAAAAGACCTTCTAAAAGTGATTTCGTGAGCGTGGCATGTTATAAACTACTGTGTATTGGGCTGTAAGCTACTACTTTGTTGAAGATGATAAAGAGAATTTCCTAGTAGTTTTTTAGTTATATGGTAGGCAATAATGTGACTTTTTTTTACTCTGCGTAAGGTGCTGTCTTCTTTTGTGGCCATGGTTTGTTATAAATCATTTAACGAAATTTTAATTTTTACAGTGATGGATAATACAGTGATGGAAAAAATAATAGAAACGACCTATTTTTCTTTTAATGTTCAAATTTTCTTTTGTAAAATGAATGTCCTTTTCAATGTTATAATTTTTATTTATTACTTATTCCAATATATTTCAAAATAAAAAAATAAGAATGTATTTCTGAAAGTCCATATATAAAAAAAATTAACTTCTTTTATTACGCTTGAAAAAAAAACAAATAGAAACAAAAAACTTGAAACTAAGTAACAGTAAAAGTCTGTGATAAAAATTAGTAGATTGTTTTTTTTTTTGAATATTTAGTAGTTTTACCACGATTTTTTATAACCTTGACACCCCGACGATCCATGGAATCCACCAGTTTGGCACAAATTGATGGATCAATGGCGTACCATTCAGCCTGTACTTTTCTCCATAAATCCTCTTTATTTTTAGACTTAAAACCAGCAATTCGTTTTTTTAAGACTCTCCAAAGATGTTCTATTGGATTCAGGTCTGGTGATTGTGAAGGTCATTCCATCAAAGAAATTTGGTTGTCCCGGAACCACTTTTTGGCAAGTTTTATTGAGTGTTTGGGGTCATTATCTTGCATGAACTCCCACTTTATTGGCATTTCTTCCTCTGCATATCGCAGCATTATACTATTTAGTATGTTAACGTAGTCGGTGGCACACATTTTACCTTTCATCCAATATATTGGACCAACACCGAATGCTGAAAGTCATCACCATAGCATAATGTTGCCACCACCATGCTTAATCGTTTTTATTGTGTGTTTTGGATCGTGTGCAGTATTTTTGGGTTGCCTTACTTGGGGTTTTCCGTCAGATACAAACAAATTCATATTTTTTTCGTCAGACCACAACAGGTTTTTCCAATTTGTTCGCTTTGAATGTCTTTTTGTGAAATTGATTCGGTTCTGGATGTTCTTCTTGCTGAGGAATGGTACTTCCCTTGCTGAATGTGCCTTCAAACCACGTTTCTATCAGCCTATTCCCTATTGTACGGCTCGTAACAGGTGCATTTAACTACTTCCTTACTTCTACCGATGAATGAAATGGATTTTTTTTCGACTGCCGAATAAGAAGTTGATCGAATTTATGGAAGGTTTTTCGCTTTCGCTTCCTGCTTCGTTTCTCTTGTTTTTCTTCAAAATAAATTGCGGAAAACACTTTTTTTGGAGCACTTCATTATTTGCGCAATTTCAGCCATTGATTTGCCTTCGTTTTTGAGATTTCCCATGATTTCTCTCTCCACATCTGTGCAATGCACTCCACGACCCATTCTGAATCTAGAAACAATGCAGAAGGACGAATTTCGCAAGAATTGCTATTCTGACACTTTTTCCTTTTTTGAATGTCCAAAAACTACCTTAATTAAAATATTTCACACGTTCTAGGAAAATATTTTGACGAAATTTAATCGCGTTTCTATTTTTTTTTCCAAGGCAAAAACGTGGTTGATTGAAAAACACTCAAATGCAACAAGTATTCAAGGCGAAATATGCACAAGATTGAAAACAAAATAAAGTACCGTTATCAGCAAATCGTGCACAGTAGGCTTCACGCATAGAATTCGCCAAGAAAATTATCGGTATGGTTTGAATTGTTAAAATGTATGTCGTTTCTATTATTTTTTCCATCACTGTATATGGTCGCTGTGGCGTAGTGGTAATGCGTTGGACTGCTGCGCAGAGTGTCCGGAATTCAAATCTCGGCACAGGCAAAATCAAAAAGTAGAAAAAATATTTTTTCTACACGGCACCACCTCTTGCCAGGCAGGCAATGGCAAACCTACAAGAATAAAAATTGCTATGAAAAGCTTTTCACTTCGCAGTTCGGATTCGGCATTAAACTGTAGGTCCCTTCCATTCATGTACAAATATAACACGCACAACGTGAGTGGATGCGAGAAGCTCTCGGGCTAGGCCCTCCATGGGCTGTTGTGCCATTAAAAGTAAAGTAAAGTAAAACAATATATTAAATACTAAAAAAAAATTAATGCTTAATTAATTATTAATAATTAAATGAAAAATGACTGAAAAAAACGTTAATTTAAATTTAAAATTTAAATGTCATATTTAAATATTTAGTTTAAGTTACCACAAAAACAACAAAAACAGGAAAAACTGAATTGTTGCACTTGTCACGCCTAATTAACTTTAATGTCCTCTCATGCTGTAAATTTTCCGAAGTATGTGTATGTGTCATCTATTTCTGCATGGATGTATATGTGTGTGTGTGTGTGTGTGTGTGTGTGTGTGTGTGTGTGTATGTTTGATAATTATATTTGTTTTAATGTGATGGCAATATTACAGCATTCCATTTATATATGTACGAGTCTGTATAGGGTAATTAAGGTCAGATAATTACTCTTCGAGTGGAAAGCATGAAGCATTCACACTGGGTACACAGACACCCAGCTCCAGCTCCAGCTGCAGCTCAATTAAATAAGAACACACTTCTGATGTAGTTGCTTGGCACTTGCCAAAAGTCGATATCACGCACACTTGCACACAAGCACAAATACTTATACGAAATTCACAAACTATTCGTTTACGGATTCGCTGACTCTATCGCAGCAGCTGATATGACAAACAGCAACCGCAGACAAATGCTCGCAAAGATAACGAGTGTGTACACAGAAAACAGTCACTGATTCTCGTATTTTAACTACTTATGAAAGAAGGAAAAAGTTTCTGCTACATATTTTGGCCATGCAAAAAACTAAACTGCAATAAATTATTGGTAGCACCAGCAACAGCAGCAGCAACAGCAACGTAATTTAACTAGAATTCAACAGAAATATGAAGGGAAAAAAAAGAAAAAAAAACTAAAAGGATCATTAGTTTAATTAAATTTGGGTAAATTTCATACAAGAAATTCTATACGTTCGGGTTGGGGTGTTTTCGTTAGCCTCGGCTGGCGTGGGAGTCCAGGCCTTAGCCACAAACACACAATTGACGAAGAAGCCACGAAAGCCTTAATTGCTCTGTCAGTTAGTTAGTTATAAGTATAACAAAAAATATTTCAAGAAATTTCACAGATTACGATTTAGTTAAACATAAAGATTTCTGACCATTTAATTTCTTTGATATACTTTTTTTTTTTTTTTGCCAACCTTACATAATTAATGCACGTGTGTCTGTGTGGGAAGAAAACGAGTCCTAAATAATAAATAACCAAATGAAAAAAGCAAACTTCTTATCATTTTAATAATATCTATCTTGCGAGCATTCTCGGCATACCCGTGCATAGAAGAAAACAATTTTTGCTTTTGACAACATATTTAATTGAAATTTTTTCTGTTTAGCTGCTCACACACACACACACACACACACACACATCCGCAACATCAGCGATAAATTTGAAAGCGTTTTTTATTTTAATAATCTTTTTTCGCTCACAAATGCAATTCTGCCATCGAACGTTTTCTCGTTTGTGTGTGTGAGAGAGTGTGTGTGGCATAGATGAAGGGAGGGAAATGGAGGGTGGGTGTCGGTATCGGTGTGTAGGTGTAGGTGAAGGTGAAGGTAGCAGCATTATTTGTACATTCTATTATGTATTTCGTTCAATTGTACCTTGCTATCCGTTTCTGTGACTTGAAACAGAAATGGTTGAATTACTTTATCATAAATTCATATCTCCACAATTCTTTTCGTTTTTTTTTTTTTTATTTAGAATTTGATTTATATACAAAAAACGAATGTTCATCAATGCTTTACAAATAAATTGTTTTTACTAAGAATATAATTTCAGAAGAATTGCTTTTAATGTTTTCTTGTTCAATTTATTGCCATGTAGATAAGAATTCGTTTTCCAATTTGTGTTAACTTAAAACTTCCCCGAGTCCCAACGGCCAATGAGAAAGTTTTTTCCCACTCTAAAGCTTTTGATGGCA
>OY282449.1:23275511-23485511 GCA_958295655.1 Palloptera scutellata | reverse complement strand
GCCTATGCACATAATATATAAATTCATATATAATACATACATACGTATATGTGTGTGTGTGTGTGTGTGTTCTTAGAATGCAGACATACATGCACATCATTATATATAGTATAGAGAATGTAGCAAAATGAAATTTACAAACTAAATTCGAACGACATTTTGCTGGCAGCGTTAAAATACATACTACATTTTTGGTATGTAAGTATGAAGCTCGCTATGAACACGAGCATATTCCTACATAAAAACAGCAGCGTAGCGCTGGAACAAAAAAATATACATATACTACTACTTATATACATGTAATAAAACAACAACAGCAACAACAATTTAAATGAAATTTGCAAAGCATTTAAGTGCCTCCTGCTGGTAATGGAGCCAAATGTTTGCCAGGAGGCATTTTTAAAATGTTTATGTACTTGCTAACACATATACACATACATACTTATTTGCTACTCACACACACACACACACACACACACACAAACGAACAAACACACACCAATATCATACCGATATAAAAATGGTAGTCATGGTTTAGGTACATAAATAACAACAGCTGTTTTTTCTGTTGTTGTTAATGTCGCCGTTTTTGTTGCAATGAGGCAGTACATTTCAGCGAGAGAGAAAATCATAGAATTGTAATTTGGTAAATGTGATTTTGCTTCTTTTTCTTTTTTTTTTGTTTTTTTTTTTTGTTCTGTTTTTATTTATCTATTTAGTTTGTTTTTTTATTTTTTAGTAATCTTTTTCCCACTAATGCCAGCTGATATAAATATTTCGAAAATAGGCAAACAAAAAAAAAAAAAAAAATAATAGAAATGAGAAAATAAAAAGAATGAACAAGAACCAAATATTATTTTCTTGTTGTTTTTATACTGAACCGACATTTTTTGTTGTTACTATTTATGTACCTACCCATGAAATTGTTTTAAAACGATTAATTCAAAAAAGAAGGTTAAATACACAATTTACTTATTTACACATCGGAAAGTCCACAACTCACAACATCTAGAATTTACACCGTGTGCATAACTTAAAATAGGTCATTTTTCGATGATTACTTTTGGTAATTTTTTTTTTTACAGTGTCGAAATTTTGTACAACTTTAAAAGTTTAGTAATTTTTCGTAGATTATTTTTGGTGAAAATTAAGCAGTATTGTAAGTGCCTTAATCTCAGTCGCCTTCAATTTAAGCGGCCGTCTGTTCAATTAAGGAGTGCGTCGAATAAAATTGTCTGGTACAAAAGTGATGAAATGTTTTGAATCAAGTAGTCCAACGTTTTTAAACTAAAGTGTATTATTTTGCAAATTATTTTTAGATTAAAAAAATAAAAACAAGAAACCACAAATTATTAGTTTTTAATAAAAAGTTTTAATTTTTCAAGAACCCCTTCCATTTATGTTTTTATGGTAGTGTCTGACACCCTCACAGCAGCTGCAGACCACTTTCTTTTGAAATCTTGAAGGTCTTTGGCCACTTTTTTTGTTACCTTCATCTCCCTTTTTACTAAAGCCCAGTACCTCTCAATCGGCCTTAGTTCTGGACAGTTTGGTGGATTGACTTCTCTAGGCACCAAAATCACTTCATTCCGTTGGAACCACTCTAAGGCTGTTTTGCTGTAGTGACATGAAGCGAGGTCAGGCCAAAAAAAAAAACGTGGACACTTCATGTTGGCGTAAAAATGGAAGCAATCTCTTTTGCAAGCATTCCTTCAAATATATTTCGCCGTTGATTGTACCCGATGTCACGAATGTGTTGCACCTTTTGCCACAACTACAAACAAGGAATTTCTTTGAGAATTTTGTAATTTTTTTGGCTTTGAATTTTTCAGCGACATTTCCTCGAGAATCAGCTGTATAAAATTCCTGGCCATGTAGCTGGGAAACATCCGCTAAAACATAAGTTTCATTGTCTATTATGCAGCATTCAAATTTCTTGACAAAATCTCGGATCAGCATTTTCGCTCGTTGTTTTGCGGTTTCATTCTTCACGGCGTTTCTATCCGGAACTTTTTGAACTTTGTACGTCCTCAGCCCAGCTTCCTTCTTAGTCCTGCGCACGAAAGATTCTGAGCAATCAGCCTTCCCCGCCAATTTCCTTGCCGAAATGTTTGGATCTCTCTTTAAAATGCTCGCAACGTTCTTCGCCTTCTCACAGTCATGTGGCCTTCTTTTTAGCAGAACCTTTCTTCCGATCAATACGCAGTTCTTCCTTAAAACGTTTAATAACTCGAGAAATGGTTTTAGGGTTAGCCCCTGGTCGCTGTGGTGTAGTGGTAGTGCGTTGGACGCAGAGTGTACGCGAATCTCGGCACAGGCAAAATCAAAAAGTAGAAAATATAATTTTTCTACACGGCACCACCTCTTGGCAGGCAATGGCAAACCTACAAGAGTAAAAATTGCTATGAAAAGCTTTTCACTTCGCCGTTCGGATTCGTCATTAAACTGTAGGTCCCTTCCATTCATGTACAAATATAAAACGCACAACATGAGTGGATGCGAAAAGCTGTTGTGCCATTAAAAGTAAAGTAAGTTAGCCCCTACCTCTTTGGCAATTTTTTTGAAAGGTAACCAGTAAGGTTGCTTTTGAAAAATTTTAATAATATTTTCTCGCACTTCCACTTCGTTTGCCATTTTCGCGTTAAATAAATTTTTATTGTCTTTAACTGACACATAATATTTTCTGACATTTAATTTAAAGCTACTAAGATAAAAATATTTGATTTTTAATCTTTCACACACACTATGGGAAGAAATATAACGGACAATTTTATTCGGCGGAGTCCTTAGAAAGCATGGTTGATTTTAAGTGAAAATCTTTTCTAAAAAAAATACTTTTAATTTCGAGATACGCATTTGAAAAATTGCTACTCAAAAAAGTGCCATGCTTCTCCAATCGTTTTTCAAATTGTGAAATTAATTTTAAAATATATATTCCATAATATTGATACCTAGTTTTTTCTTGTATAACTTCACTTGAATATTGAATATGCCTAATGGACGACTGAAGTGCATACTTCGTTAGAGAGGTTTAGAAATGAAATACCTTCAGTTAAGATCTACCCAAAAAGATTCAAGATTCGTAAGAACTGGTAGCCTGAACCTTATGATTTTGATCCTTCTTCTTGTCCACAACATTTCTATATTCGCTTAGGGCTAGTCTGAGCAATATCTGCAAAAGAGTCTAGCATGTCATAAGCTAAATTTGCTTTACCGCATCAGACCAGATTTAAAAGAAGCTAAGATTCTCATTGCTAAACTATTGAATTGAGAATGTTTTTTTTTTTGCAACTCATATATACTTTAACATTTTGTCAAAGTTTTTCTAACTTTATCGAGTTTTGAAGGAACTTTTGGTAGTATTTCGAAGGAACATTTGGTTATATTTAAAATTTTATGAATTTCATCATTTTCATTGCAATTGCACCTTACCTTAAGTAGTTATGACTACTTAAGGTAACTTAACTTAATTTTTTTTCGAAATCGGGTGTTTAGCAGAATCTGATGCGCCTGAGATCTGTGATTCCTCCAATACATTTGAATTTCGCAAATATCTGATTTAAAATAAAATAAAAGTTTATAAGCGAAGGTACTGATAGAAATTGAATGAAAGAACAAAATTATTCGTAGAGAATTTTAGATGAGCTTCCACAATTTGTATTTTAAATTTCGAGAGGAGAACGATATTTTTCGAGCATCATTCATTAAATTCAGTGAGAAGTAATAAAGTTTTCTGATTATCGATTACCAACTATGGTTTTTATGTTTGTGACTTATAACCACGCACAACATGAGTGGATGCGAAAAGCTCGGCCTAAGCCCTCCAAGGGCTGTTGTGCCATTAAAAGTAAGGAAGTAAAGACTTATAATTTCCTAAAATTAAGTCAGTAATATTTTCAATATTATGAAATAAGTCACAAGTCACAAATCACATTCGTGACCTTACATTACTTATGATTTAAGTCGTAGTCATGGCTTCACATTCGATTGAAGTCAATTGAACATCATGATCTTAATTTCAAAGAATGAAATTGACGTGAAATATCATAAGGCTCCGTTTGGAGGACTTTAAACCCCACACGGTAATTTATTTTACAACAATTTCTCTTTTTTTTTTAATTGAAATGATAAAATTCTAGTTCTATGAAATTTTCACAAGTATTCGATATCGTTTTTGTCTACTATTTTCGGGTTGTCCAAGATTTCGGGTTTCATAAGATTCGCTATCGTTTTTGCCTACTATTTTCGGGTTGTCCACAACGTTAGTAAACTCGATATTTTTTATGTGATAAAACCTTTGCTGGGAGGTATTCTCATAAATTCCACGTTCACACGTTCCTGTTGCATTTTCCAGGCAGTTTATTCTGTGCTACTTTTGGAAATGAGATTTCTTTAGCGACACTGTAAATTGAACATATTTTAAGACGAAAAAGGATTGATTGCAACTCGCAAGGGGCTTTTTTTCTTTTCTACTACCTTCTCTACTACTATTTTTTACTTTATTTAAACTACTACTATTTTCTACTACTTTTATCCAATACTTTCTACTACTTTTATCTAATACTTTTACTACTACGTTCTTTCTAATGCTATTTTTACTAGTTTTTCTAATACTTTTTCTACTATTTAAGGAGCGAGATCGAAAAAATCGGATAAATTTAAATTGTCCTAGCATTGAAATCCCTTATGGAAACAGTTTTGAAAATGATCAATAAAACTAATTTGTTTGTTGTTTTTTACAGAATTCGGAGAGCTTTTCCGGTATGCCTGCCATTAGCGCCTTTACTGTCATTTCTGAGACTCTTGGCGGCAGCATTCCACTTATTTCTAAAATCTTCCATGGATTTAACTTTTTTGTTTATTGCCTTTAATTTTCTTTTCACTAGAGCCCAATAGCTCTCGATAGGCCGAAGTTCTGGGCAATTTGGTGGGTTGGCGATTTTTGGTAGCAATTTGATGTTTTGGTCTTCGAACCATTTAAGGGTCACTTTACTGTAGTGGCAGGAGGCTAGATCAGGCCAAAAGAAAGTAGATACATTGTGCTTTCTAATGAAGGGCAGCAATCTCTTCTGGAGGCACTACATCTCAGAAATTTCGGCGTTAACAGTGCCACTTGTTAGTTGTTACGAAACTTTTACTTCTTAGCCCCTAACTACAAATCGCTTGCCATACCAGAAACTTCTTCGGGAACTTGGACTTTTGTTTTGTCCTAAATTTTCCTCAACTCCTCCTCGTTCCTTTCCGGTGTAAAAATCTTGACCAGGCAATTGAGAAAATTTAGACAACACGTATGTTTCATCGTCCATAACACAATGCAATCGAATTTTTGGAAGATATCTGTCTTCAACTTTTTATCTCGGCTTTGGGCTACCAAGTTCTTAGTAGCGTTCCTGTGGGGTACTGACTGCACTTTGTATGTTTAAATCACCGCAATTCTATGAACTAAAAACTCACTGCAACTCACTTTTTCCGCCAACTTTCGATTAGACAACGCTGGATTCTTCTCTAAGAGAGCAACGACTTTCTTCGCGTTTTGTGGAGACACGAAACCGCATTTCCTTTCAGAACCATATTTTCTAGTAACTGTTAAGTCTGTATTAAATTTTTAAGAACCATCGAGACAGTGTTTTGTGTAACTTTCGCCTTATTTGCAATGTTTTTCTGGCTCCACTGCGGATTTTCTCGAAATAATTCAACAACTAAATCGTGTCTTTCCACTTCCGATGCCATGACTCAACTGAAAGTTCACAGGTCAAAAAACATGTGATTGTATTTCATCAGAATTTCTCCAACGCAAAGCCTACTGTTTGAATTTTTTCATTCAGATGAAGAGTTTCAAAGCAGTGATCTTTCAAAGTTATCCGATTTTTTCGATCTCACTCCTTACTACTCTTTTTTAATTTAAAGAATCCTTCAATAGAAATTTTAGACGCTGTAAGCAATTTGAAAGTGTGTACTATATTTTGGTCTTACATAAATATTGAATATTGATGTTATTACATCAATTGACGACTACAGAATGGAGTAATTTTTTTACTAGGGGTACCATTTTTAGGCTATCTGTCAAATGAAGACGAAGGAACTCAAATGGCAGCAATTTCTTTTTCTTTTCTTCTTCTTTCACCTTCCGTGTCCTGTATTGATCCTCTGCAGGGGCAATAAATCTGGAGAAAGATGAAAATCAACAGCAGTTCGGCACTGTAGGGAGACAACCAAAACTTATGAAAACTAATTATTAAAATTGCATTAGCCATTCTCTTAACAAGAATTCCGAATGCGCAAAGTTCTACTCCGCCACCAATCAATAATTGCTTTCAATTTTGCACTAGTTCTAAATTTTTATTTGGAATTCTGTAAGACACAAGCCATTATTAGAAGATGGCAAATAAAAACATTTCAACTGTAATTAATTGCTGGTGAATTTTATTAGGAAAGTTTCAGCCTATTAATTTTAAGTTTTTTTGTTTCGAATACCCACACACACACACACATGCACATACACAAGTATGCACATACATCTCTGCGCCTACGAGGGCAACAACTTGTCACCAATTTGATTTCATTTTATTGCTCTGCTCATAAATTGCATACACCCACAAAAGTACAGTTAAATGCCAGCATACCAGCATACCAGCATCCCACCGCCCTCACCCTATAACTTACATACAGCACACAAATAATTAAAATTGCATAATTTTCAAATATCAACCAAAAAGCGCACACATTCGAGCTTTAATTAAATTTTGCTCACAAAAATAAGAAAACACTTTCAAGAAATAAAATAAAATTACATAATTATCTGCTGCGCACACAATTCAATTAAAATTAATTTACGACACGGTATTCATTTCTTTGGATTTTTTGCTTTTAATTGGCATGTTGAAGCGAGCACGTAGCTTACAACCACCAGGCAAGCCTGCTAACTTATTTCAGCCTCCTCCTACGCTGCAGTAGTGAGTCAGCAGCCGCCCATCTGCAGGCTGCTGACAGTTTGCAATTGCTCTGTCTTCTTCTTGGGCTGCCGCTGTTGTTGTTGCTGTTGCTGTTGCTGTTGCTGCTGCCTGCTACTGTAATTCTCGCTGGCAACAATTTTCGTCAACATGTCCAATTAAATTCTCTCGCGAATCCATTGTGGTTGAACCACAATGGATTCGCGAAAACCAACTACCAACGAAAATGTGTGTAGAATGGTGTTGTGTGGTGGAGTAGGTGCTGGTGCAGAAGGCTCGGCTCGTGGGCTACTAAGAACGTAGCATCATAGACAGACAAGGAGGTGAGCGGCGGTGTGGCGGTGTGGCGGTGTGGCGGTGGCATACAACGAGTACACGCAATGGAATTTATTTCTTTGTGGTTCACGAAATTGTAAAGTTTTCAATTCGTGCGCTGTTTAATTTCCAGCTGCCATAAAAAAAAAAAACCAGTTCAAAATAGATCAACAGCATACTTCAGAGCAACGCCACCGCCACTACTGATGTTACGGCTGCTGCAGCTAACGTCATCATCATCATCATTGTCATTAGTATCCACGTCGACATCCTTTATCCTTCAGCACTTGGTGCTCACTTACAAGTGTGTGTGTGTGTGTGTGTGTGTGTGTGTGTTTATGCACTCTATCTCTTCGTGTGTGGTCGTTTATACGGCTTTTCTTAAATTTCCTTGTCCTTTTCCTTGGAGTAAATGTAAATGTTAAAGCTGTATGTAGTCACTTTCCTCTCCGCGTGCTTCGTCCCTTCTCCGTCTGTGTACCTAACAATTTAATTTGGAAACCCATTATTCTTAAATATAAATCTCGTTCACAACAGCCGCGCATTATTCTTTGCACTACACGAACATCAACACAATTCCATCATTGTACCCAGTGCTGGCCCTCAAACACAACCACCAGCCTCCCCCTTCTCTCTCCCCCCCCCCCCCCGCCCCCTACCTCACTTGCAACAGCCTCTTCTTCGTCGGCTGCTTTAGATGTCAGTGGAGTCGTTTTCAAGTCAACATATGAAGGGAGGTGGTGGTGGTTTAGCTCAATTTATTCCTACATCCTACACCTTATCTTGCCCAGCCGCTCCTGCATCTTAGCCGCAAAAAGGACAAATTCTTGTGCTGCGCCAACTAGCGAAAGGACAAAAATTTAATTATCGCACATTCCAGTGTCGATTGTCGACGTCAGTTGTATGTGTTTCATTCCTTTCCTCTCGCAGGTTTTTCGTTTCTATTTCTTTTTTGTGTTCTATAATTTTCATCTTCCATTTCGTTTTTTTTTACATCTTTTTGGTATTGTTCGCTGTCGCAGTCTGTGTCTTCTGCTTTCTGCTTATCTTCAAGATTCAGCCGCAATTTCTCATTGTGTTGTCCTTTGTTCTTCGTTGTTGTTTTAAGTTTGCCTTGCCTACATTTCTTTCTCGCTCGAGTTTTCAGTTTTGTTTGCCTTTTTATGGTTTTCGACACTTGCTTTTGTCTTGCGCTTTTGCAATGTATTGTTGGCCAAAAATATTTCATCGACGTCTGAGGAATTTTTTTTTTCTTTTCAAACCTTTTGTATAAAGGCAGGACAAAAGCAGACTACGATTATTTTCATTCTTTTAAACCTTTTGTTTGTTGTTTGTTAGTTTTTGTTAAAGTCGTTCTAATATTACATATTTAAAGTTACTTACCATTTCTTTTGCGATTAAAATCTTTGTGTGACATGTTCTCTAACGCAGTCACCAGCAACTGAGGTGGAGAAAGCACCGTAAATGGAACGGTTACCAAATGTTCCGACGGTGTTTCGGTTTGATAGAACCGTAAACGATTTTTAAATGCAAAATATTTTTTGCAATACCCTTCAGATTACTTTACATATTTATACTTTGGTGCATTATAGCAAAGTAAGTTCATTAAAAATTACAAAACCAATATCGAAAATTTTTATGTTGTGATTCGTGTTTATTCCTCGGCCGACGGATGCTGTTTCCAGTTTACGCCAAATCCGAATCACGTATAAAATGTAAAACTCCCTGAACAAAATCAGTTTGTATTCCTGTTGTTTCCCAGTTTACCTCAGTATATATGTAGAGGAATTCGTTCTTATGTGGCGGCAATAGTTCAAAAGCTTATTATAAATTAGCTACGCTTGAATTGGCGTTCAAACTTTTCGTTTTAAGGTGTTCTTCTTGTGTATTTTAATGGCACAAACGCCCCAGGATGATGACCTAGGCCGACCTTCTCGCATCAATTCATGTTCTTCATGTTGTGCGTCTTATATTAGTAGACTAATGATAGAGGCTTACAGTTTTAAAGCGAATCCGATGAGAGAAGTGAAAAAAAATTATTTTTTTGACCTCATAAGTAGGTGCTAATACATAAAAACTAGGGTTTGGGAAGTTGTCCTGGTAGCAGGTATAAGCACTTTATGATAATACTTAGTTATGATGAATGGGTGCAAGAAATTCAATGCAAATGCATGTTTTTACTGGGCATCTCAAAAGTGATTTCACGAATCATGAAATTTCCTTTAATGTGGCAATCAATTTTTAATGCATATTTTTGCATATTTTCAGCAAATATGCACATATTTTCAGCAAATATGCACATATTTTTGCATATTTTCCAATAAATGCATATTTTTTGCATATTTTTTGGAATTTCGCTTGGATATAAAATTTTTTGATTTACATATTTTTAATTTACTAATAATTTTTTTCTGCATTCTTTGCAGTTTCAGTTGCATATTTTTTAATTTTACATGCGAGCGAATTTTTTCGATTTTTTCGTGAATGAAACTCCTTGCCCTAGTGATTAAATTTATTGACTTATTTAAAACGATTATGCTAACAACTAAACAACTAAATTGAGCGTTTTTGCAAAAGCAGAGCGTTTTTATCAAAAAAACAAATAAAATATGCATAAATGAATAATTTTCGAATTTTATTTGTGTACTTATTCACGAGAATAAATAAGCACAAAATGAATTGGATTAAATGGAAAATTGAAAATTTATATTAAACTTTTTCAATTCTCATTTAATTTTAGCACAATTGCATGTGTGTTGGTGCATATTTTTTGGTAAGTGTACATGAGTTTGTGGTAAAAATTTTAAACACTTTCACACGAAACACTGACAAAATCACTGGCAGTAGCTGCAACAAAAACAGCAATAACAATGTGTACGATTATTTCTCACCTGAAACGAATGAAAAGCTTTGCGGTTTGTTGTCATGCCAGATGACATGTGGAGTTTTCCACCTGACATTTATGTAATTATATTAGGTTGGGGAAATGCTGTCTGTGTGAGAGACAAAGGATGCAACTCTGTGCGTGTGTTTGCGTGTATATACTTTTCTTCAGTATTGGATAAAAGCTGTTGGGAATGTTGTGTGGCCAACACGTGACATTCATATCAATTTTCCCAAAAATTCAAATTCAAATCCAAATTAGATTCTCATTTGACTGTGACTTTTACTTGTGTGATTGAAAAATCGAAATGACCACTCGCTCGTCCAGCAATTAAAGGCTAATATTTATGCAGATACTTAAATATTTAAATTGAAAGCAAACCTTTTTTGAAGACAATTCAAAAGAAAAAAAGTTAATTTATTTTTCATTCGTGAACGACTTGGGATGGAAGACGCCCTGCCCTTATGAAAAAACCTCATTAAAACTCAGAAACTGTCATTATTGGAACATTCAATTAACATTGTGATGTCATTGTACTTGAGCTGTGAATTGTGTAAATTTTTTTATTAATTTTTTTTTTTTTTTTTTCTTTCTCATTCTCTGTGGTTGCTGTTGTCATTTCTGTGCTGTTCTGTGCTGCTCTGTTCTGCTCTTTCTTGTGCTCAGCATTTTTGCATTCGACAACCAACGAGAGCGAATGTCTTGAGAAATGTCATTGCTGACAAACAACACTTGTTGTTTCTTTCACATATTTTTTATTTCGTTTTGCATTTGCTGTTATCCCACTTCCCCATCACTTCCGTGTACTCAATGATATAACAGTAATAGCGAGCGTGCAAGCAACAGCAACAATATGCAGCAACAAGATGGCGTAAACAGAAACGACTTAATTTCCTGTTATTCACAGCAACGATGGTCATTCTTCAGCATGATGTTTCTTTTCTGGTTTTTTTTCTGTTTTTTTTTGTTTTTTTTTGTTTTTTTTTTTTTGTGTAAATAATGTGGTATGGTTCTTATTAAGTTGTTTTCTTTTTTTTTCTTCTAGTTTTCCTTGTTTTCATTCTTACATTTTATGTTCGGTTTGGTTTGAAGTGAACTCTCCTCACAATGAATTTGAAAAGAAAGTTTCTGGAGAAAAAGAATGAAAAAAATTGAAAAGAGATTGTTATGGTGAAATTTGATTTGCCTCAAGAGAAGCAGCGCTTCAGAATTAATTTAAGCATATTAAATTTAGAAGATATCATTGGACATGCAGTTTTGGTTTGCTAAGTGGAAATCAACTTTAGTGTCTTCAACCAAAATGAATCAGAGAGGAGTAAGGAAATGGGAGTGAAGAGTTAAAATTCAAAAGAGTTCTGGTGCTGGAAACTAAAACTTAAACATTATCAAAACGTGATATAGTCGAATAATATATATTGAATTAATCGAATTTTATACATGCTAAACAATTTTGTTCATTAAATATTCTTCCTAGATGACATCATAGACTTCTGAGTTACCATTGAGATTACTCCATCTAGTTTATAAGGCTGCAATATGATTCACCTACATCAGAGAAATTCGTCTTTACACCTCTTTACAATTTCAATTCTGCTTTTTACATATTCTAGATTTATTTTACTTTCTATTCATACTTCTATTTCATAATAAAAATTCGATCATCAAATTATTTATGTAAAATGAATCGGAACTTGCCTTCTATGCTCTTCAGCGATCGTAGTGATTCATGGTAACTACTAATTTAGACTTTTCGAAAAACAAATCTGTTTATGTCATCAGTTTTAACCGGTATTAGAGCCAATCTGGCAGCCTAGTGATTGGTTTTTGTTTTTCTATCTGATCTAAATCTAATCCTTCAACTTAGAATATGTAGTAAATTCTATTCCTCCGAGTGCGTTAAGTTAAAGGAAAGTGCTTGAAAAGTACTGAGCTTCCACAGTGGCTTAAAGTTGGTCCAAATAGTTTTGCTCTATGATATCCATACGGAAGCTCCCAAGACTCCTGATGAACTGATATGAATATTATGATCATATCATATGGATATGATGATGAATATTATGATTTTTTGGCGGAATATCCATCAGTTCCCCATTAAATGAAATCTACTGATCTGAACATAGAGGATGAGAAAAGTGATCTCAATTTTCGCATCATCTGCACTAGTTAGATGTTGTAAATCCAATCTTTAAGACCACTCTACCAATTGCACAAAAACGTCTATTCTCTGAAGGATGGAGCTATTTGCTGTAGGTAAAAACTTCGGACTATGATACAATACCTGGTATGCTAAGATTTATCACTTTTCCTTCCATAGTACTATGTCTTGAAACTTAAAAGCTGAAACGAGTTGATCTGAAAATGATTGCCTACAAAATCAATCAGTGATTTTTGAAGTATTGAATATTCTTTTGATTATGCCTTGCCCAGTCTCTGGTATCTAGTTATATACTTATCTGGAAATATACTGGGACATAAACAGGTATTTAATTTTAAGACTATTCGATGTTTTCTTTACAGAAGCCTCACAAAATTTTGGTTAAGAGAATATATTAGGAAATTAGACCGACTTAAAAATCAGTTCCTGCAAAACAGTACGGTCAAGTGCCGAATAAACATGAAATAAACACTCTACTGAAACTAACTAACCTCTCAACTGAGGCCTTTATGCAAAGGGAGCAGCTGCAAAAGGAGCTCTCAGACTGGGGAAATTCTCGTTGCTTAAGCGAACCAACTATGGACATGGGCAGTCTTGAAAACAATGAAAGATATGGGGGGAATATTCAACTCCGAAAGTCTGTCCTCACTATGACTTTACTATGAGATGATTGGAGGTCCAGTAAAGTGATAAGGGAGGCTGAAATCGTCGTTCAAAAATATAAGTGAGAACCGGAACTGGGCGCTTCTCGGACACACTTAACAGAGTCATCTCTTTTAGATTGCCTGACAGTGTACTCCAAACTATTGGAAAAGCTGTTAACGAAATACTGAACTGCGGTCTCCCTCAGTCGGATATCACGATCTTCGTGGATATCCAGGCAACAATTAAATCGATTTATTCACGTATAGTCAAAGCAAAGACTCTGAGCTCTCAAAAAGCTCTGAACGCAATAAGACCCCACAGAATGAAACTATGTTGGTTTCCAAGACATAGCTATATTAAACGGAACGATATAGCAGACGAACTGGACTGGAATCGTTCGGAAACTCGGACTGGCCAATGTAACGATACTGCCACCGATCGGATTATTATACAATGTGATTATAATAAAGTGAAAACTGTGACCAACTGCGCCAGAGCTCGTTCGTTGTGGCCGGAGCTAAACAAAAATCGCACAAAGAGTCTTCTGAACCTTAATAGACAGACCAATAATCCGTTTAGCGTCTGAAATTATCACGAGACACAGTGCCATTCTAACTATGCTCGAAAAAAGGGGAACTTGAGCTCGGCAATTACTGCAGAAACTGTGGTAATTTACTCGGTGCAAAGTTCTTCATTAACTTGCCTCACATATCCGGGTTACAGATACGGGATTTATTGAAATTTGTATTTCATTCTGGTCTCATGTTAATTAGGTTCATGGTAGTGTAGTGACTAGCACAAAATGAAGAGATTCACAATGGACCACAATTGGTCTCCGTCTGGAAATTATAACTAATCCAACACTATTCTTAAACCTAACCTAACCTAACCTTGGAATAAGCATAACTCGAAACGGTATTATCTAAATACTATAAAGATGCGTGCATTATGCGTGCATTCTATTGGTTCTAACCGACATTCCAATGAAAAAAAATTTGTACTCAAAATTCATATATCCTTCCAGAAGTGCATCTAACAGATGCACACTGAAATTAAGTCTATGTTATAACACCGAATGCTCAAAGAGCTCATATCTTCAGCCCATCAAGAAACTAAACACAAAACACAAACAATTTCAAAACTCAAAGGCAGCAAATACCTTGTTATAGTTTAAATAATCTTCTAAGGATATAAATAATAAATAATGCTCATTATACTGGAAAGGAAATAATAATGTGTTGGTGTATCATAACAATTCCATTAACCAAAAAATCGCATATAAAATTTAGTTATAAAATACATATTTACTTAACTCACTTAACTCACAACATTTAAGTTGCTCTTAAATTGAAAATATGTGTGGGTATGTGTTTAAGTATGATGTGTGTGTGTGTGTGTGTGTGTGTGTTTGTTGCTTGTGTGAAGACTATAGCCGAAGCATATTCACAAAATAATATCATAAAAGTCATATTAAATAATGTCAATCTGTCAATATGATTGACAAAAACAGCAGACACTGCTGCTCCTGCTGCTTCTGCTGCCTGTGGAGTGTATGTGTAGCCCGTTGTTGGTTGAATGTGTGTGTGTGCATACTGTGGGTTCTCTGGTCTGAATATGGCGTTTGCAAGAAGTTGCCTCTCATCAATAAAAAACATATGACGCCGATCAACTTAAACACACACACACACACACACGCAAGTCACTCACACTCCCATGCAGGAACAGAAGAAGACTTAAACAATTTTACTCTTTTGTTTTAATGATGATTTGACGTTTTTGTTGTTGTTGTTGTTGTTCTTGGTTGGCAACACGAGGACGTTGAAGACATTTATGATGATTATGATGAAAGTTAAATGTAAATGAAAAAAGACGAAAATTACGAAATTACGAAATTCCTTTTAGGTATTACTTAAAACGTACAAACAATTTCCCATTTCACTTTGAATAAAATTAATTTCAGCATGCAGCCATTCTCGTTTCACTTCGTTTTCTGCTGCTGCCATAATTAAAACTGACATTTCTAGTAACTTTTCTGACTTCAACTTCAGTTCGCTCTGCACACACAGAACCCAGCACCACTCACACACATACACACAACGACACAAATGCTGCCAGGCAAACGAAACTAATTTTTTGTCGTTTTTCTCTCTTTTTATTTTCAACAAAAATTATTTTCAAAGAAAAATCTTTATGCGGTAAATTAAATTTCGCTATTGTCCTTGCGTTAATGCATTGAATGCATTTTATGAATATTTTATTTGCAGTGCGCCTTTTGTATTTACTTCTTCCGTTCTTCCGGTTTATTTTGACTTTCTTTTATTCTATTATTTTTTTTGTTTTTGTATATATTTCACGCACACACACACACACACTCACATAAATAAAAAACAAAACAGTAAACTCTGACAAAAATAGTGAAAGGGAAAAGTTTTCACTTGCATTGTCACTCATGATTTTGCTGTTGTATTGTTAGAGAATATAACGAAGAAGCAGCAGTGGCGGCGGCGGCGGCGGCGGCGGCGGCAGCGGCAGCGGCAGCATGAAAAGAGCAACAGCAAGAAGAAGATGAAATAACGCAGGTTTTGTGCACATTAAATGTTGTTTTTGCTTTTGTCTTTATTGCTGTTGTTTTCTCTTTTTTAATGTAGTAGTCAGCAGCAGTAGCAAACTCCGAAAGCGGAAACGGAAATGTGTAACGTAAAATTTATTTAAAAATTTTAAACGTTTACTATTTGAAGAGAATTAGCAGGCAGCGGCAGCAACAGCGATGGCGACAGCGACAGAGACAGAGACCGAGACCATTTTCGAAAACATTTGCATCAACTTATTTCCTCTCTTGTTTTTCTCTCTTCTTTCTGCTTGAGTAAATAATTTTAAAGCGAAAATATTTCTGATTAAATTGTTAACACTCTGGCCATAAAAAAAAAGTTTCTCATAAAAAATATTTGAGCTCTTCAATTTTGGCATAAGCAAGTCTGGAAAGTTTTAAATTGATAGTAAATTGACGGATAAAGTAAATTCGATAAATAGAAACTTGAAGGTAAATGAAAAAATGGCGAAGTTAAAGGGTTTGACCATACGCTCGACGAGAGATGCTTGCGATTATTCCCTTAAGAAGAGTCTCGCAATGAGCCATGGGGGATCACTTTCCTGAATATATGGAATCGAGCTCAAAGTATGCCTTGCAATGAGCTTGAAATCATTTGCTATTAAGTTCTGTCACTCTCTTTTACAGAACAGATGTAAAAATTTCAGGTTATTTTTACTTTACTTCTTTGCTTGCTTTAAATTAAACACTCAAGTAAAATTAATCGAAGGCTTACTTGCATTTCTGTCATTTACACGGTAAAATGCGGGCATAAACGAGTTTTATTTATATAAAATTTTTTTTTTTTTTTTTTGATTGTTTGAACAAATTTTCATGTTGCGCTGAAAACGATGGTTTAAATCACTATAAAAAAAAAACACCAGCACCAGCACCAGCAGCAATAGCAATAGCAATAACAGAAAATGCAAAAAAAAATTTCGTTTTTTATATTTTTCCAATCTCAATCTGATGGCACTGGAAAGTGATGTCATTAAATACAAAAAAATATCATCGTATTGCAGCAAAATAGCGATACAATTAAATTTACTTCATTCGAAATGTAATCAGCAGTAAAAATATTTACGGACTCATAACAATTATTTAAGAGGATTTAAACAGCAGCGATTAAAAATTGCTGTCATTAGCGCTAAGGTATCCAAGCGAATGGTAAAGTCTGTCATCTCTCAGCTGCCGCCACATTTCCTATGTCCTGCCATTGGTTTGGTTTGAGTTAACTGGCTGTCCTGGCATAATTAAATACATTCTCTCTTTTTGCTATTTAGTTATTATTAGAATTTTGCATACTCATAAATTAATATCATAAATAACTTTCCAATCAAACATTTAGACATAATTTATAATCCTATTAAAAAAGTTCAGAGTTTTGTTTTCTTTCAACGGAACTAGGAATTGTTTGGCGATGCTACTTTTTTGACTGTCTGCGCAAAATGTACCATAGATAATGTTGTAGAGTGTATGAAAGTGGCGTTAGATATTTCTAGTTATTTATTTTTTTTTTTATTATTTATTCAAATAATTTCTAACCACAAAAGTTGATATCATTTAACAACAGCCTGTAAATGTTAGAAGTTTCTTATGAACTTTGAAACAAAATACCAAAAAAAACTGTGATCATTCTTGGAAGTTTGAAATTGAAATTGTGACACAAATTTCCGTAGAAAAAGTAAGCGAAAATATTGCGCTATCAGTTTTAATTAAGTACTGCATGTCATTTTGTGAATTCACAACCAACATGTGCCATATTCGCTTTCCGAGAATAAAGTACAATTTGGCACTTCATTAGAATTCAATAGCAACTAATTTTTCACTGTATTGAGCGTGATATAATAAAGCCTTATTAATTAAATCGAATATTCAATTTTTATCCCACCAATTTCTCAATTTCATCAGTTAAGTTTAGAAATTAAACTGTAATGATAACTAAGCTAATGCCTAAAACTATGCAACACTACAAAATTTAACAAATTTTTTTTGGCGTTATTCGTTGCAATTATTTTTTACAATAGCTTGAATTAAAAACTTCTTTTCTCCTTCTTCTTCTTTACTTACTTACTTTTAATGGCACAACAGTCCATGGAGGGCCTAGGCCGAGCTTTTCACATCCACTCATGTTGTGCCTGTTATATTTGTGCCTAGTCTTGCCATAAGTTCTGTTACAAGCTTTTCAAAGTAGTAGGCTTTGAAATTTTAAATTGTGTGATCCCATTATTCGCATTTTTTGATACAATGTTCTATTGCAAAACAAATTCAAATCAGTTTGGTTTCAAATTTTGCGTAATTAATACGGAGTGGGGCAATAACGAAAATCGCATCGCGGTGATTGCATTGCACAAATGCGGAAATAGCGCAAGTCAAATATTCACGTTGCTAAAAAAACTCGAAATATCGAAAATGTTTGTTTATCGTACCATCGATCGTTTCTTGGAATCGTCTCAAGTGGAAGACAGGCTGAGAAGTGGTCGACCTCGCGTTGTTCGTACGAGTGAAGCCATAAAAGCTGTGCGGGAGCGGATTCACCGAAATCCCTTAAGAAGGCGAAAGATCATGGCTAGAGAAATGGATATGTCTTCCAGATCCATGTCACGACTAATTCGTGATGACCTCCACATGAAGGTCTTTCGCAGGTGCACAGGCCATCTTTTAACTCCACGGCTAAAACAAATACGATTGGAAAGATGTAAGAAGCTTTTGCAGTGGCACACAAGAAACGGTCATGAAAATATCCTTTTTACGGATGAAAATGTTTTTACGGTGGAGGAAGTTTTTAATAAGCAAAACGACAAAATCAATGCGAGAACATCTGAAGAAGCTAAATTTATTTTGCCAAGGGTTCAGATAGGTCATCATCCAACATCCGTTATGGTCTGGTGGGGAGTATCCCATAAAGGCATCAGTTCCTTGGATTTTTGCGAAAAGCGCGTTAAAACTGGAGGAAAAGTGTACCAACAAGATGTCTTGAAAGGCGTGATGAAAGACTTGACAATAACCCTCCTTAATGGAGAGCACTGAGTCTTTCAACAAGACTCTGCACCGGCACACAAAGCCAAAACAACTCAAGAGTGGCTACGTCAGAATATTACAGCCTTTATTAGTGCTGAAGATTGGCCCTCGGGAAGCCCAGATTTGAATCCCCTTGATTACAAATTGTGGTCAGAGCTAGAGGGTGTGGCCTGCAAAGTTCGCCACCGAAGTTTGGAGAGTCTTAAGAAAGCTCTTATTTCAGCAGCGTCATTAATACCCATCGAAACCATACGTGTCGCTATGGCCCAATGGCCTCATCGTCTAAAGGCGTGCATTAAAGCGAGAGGCGACCCTTTTGAATAAGATGTTGATTTTCAGAAACACTATAATTTAATAACAAAATAAAAATTACAACAAATTAAAAAAACTCGTTTCTCTAATTTTTACACTATATTCAAATTGTAACAGAACTTATGGCAGGACTAGGTACATGAATGGAAGAGACCTACAGTTTAATGCCGAATCCGAACAGCGAAGTGAAAAGATTTTTATAGCATCTTTTACTCTTGTAGGTTTGCCATTGCCTGCCAAGAGGTGATGCCGTGTAGAAAAATTAATTTTTCTACTTTATGATTTTGCCTGTGCCGAGATTCGAACCCCGAACACTCTGCGTAGCAGTCCAACGCACTACCACTATGCCACAGCGACCACTTCTTCTTCTTCTTCTTCTTCTTCTTCTTCTTAATTTCTTAAGTAAAGTAAATAAAAATGTCTAAAAGTATGTAAGTATTACTAAGGAATTGAACTAATTTAGTTCAACGTTACAGTTCGTTAGAAAATTTTGTATTTCTGATTTTGCTCAACCTCCCATTCATGTACAAATATAACACGCACAACATGAGTGAATGCGAAAAGTTCGGCCTAGTCCCTCCATGGGCTGCTGTGCCATTAAAAGAAAAGAAGAAGCTTTTGCTAAACGACTGCTTTACTTACTTTATTAATGCAAAAATTGTGCCAGATATTCTCCGATCTCAAGTAAGTGTTTAAAAATTTTTAATTCAGCAAAAACTTTTCGCTCAACTAAAACACAATTATCTATAATTTTATATGCCCAAGTACCCAAGTACCTATAAGTACTATAATTTCAACACTATGTAGTTCATTAACTTCATTAACATATGTAATATGGTATTACGATCAATTTATCAAGTAATTGGTAAACGCTATTAACTCACAAAGTGGTGGTCTCCTACTAAATATTTGCAAGGATATGAACAAACAAAGAGCTAGACAACATTATTCAATTATCTGTTACAATACTTTCATAGGTTGGAAACATACATACACACACACACACACACACACACACACACACACACACACACACACACACACACACACACACACACATGAAGACATCAATTCACATTCGAATACACAGTTTATACAATATTAATCATAAGTGTCCAAGAGGTGCAAGTTCATTTATTATTTGTTAGGCGACAAAAGCTAAAACTGAAAATATGTTAAAAGCCTGAAAAAAAAAGCATTTCTGCTTAATAACAACATTTTGCAAAAAAAAAAAAAAAATGGCATTAGTGCAGAATTTTTAATTAGATAAAAGAAATGATTTTTTAATAAGGTTGCTGTTGCATATTAGAACACAAGTACAATCACCTGTGCATGCTTATTATGGATGCAGCTACATATTAGTAGCTATGCACAGGGTCGTTGGCAGTGGAGGGGGATCGGGACCGTGATTTAAGGTTCCAATTTTGGTTAGGTGTTTTTCTTTAATCTTTTGTTGTTGTTGTTTTGGTGGCTAGCCAGGGACACAGTTAGGTCAGAAAGGTCCATTGTCATACCACATGGTTTGACCTAGAGTGGACATGTAATATCACTTGTTGCTTTTGCCTTTGCCTTTGCCTGCCAAAATATGTACTTGTCCGCTTCCTTCTAATTCTCAGTCACCTCATATCGCTAGAAATATAAGAAGTTTATGAGAATTAACCACCAGACCAAGAGGGGAACCAAGCAAACCCGCACCCGTCTGTGTGATGAAAGTCAAGTACACCGCTATCCACTAAACTATAGTCGATTTTTAGTCTACTTTTAACCTGATTCCTGATGAGCTGGTTTTTCGTTCGAATTTTTAAAATTTTGAGTTTTAATTTTGGATCGACACCAATCATCTATTCGTCGATTATAAAGCACGACAGCACGATTAGGGATCACTTGTATGCCGCAATGTCTGATTTTGGTATCCCCGCAAAGCTCATTCGGTTTTGCAAAATAACACTGACCAACACCACCAGCGCAGTGAAAATTGGGACAGACCTCTCCGCACCATTTGATACCAAAAGAGGTTTCAGACAAGGTGACTCCCTATCGTGCGACTTCTTCTTCAACCTTATGCTGAAGAAAATAATTCGAGCTGCGAACATCGACATCGACATCTCTGGCACTATCTTCTACAAGAGTGTCATGCTGCTGGCATACGCTGATGATATTGACATCATTGGCAAAAACGCTCGAGCAGTCAGTGCAGCATTCTCCAACCTGAAAAGAGAGTCTCGTCGAGTGGGTCTAGTGGTGAACGAGGACAAAACGAAATACCTTGTGTCAACAAACAAAGAGTCACGGCATCTTGGACGAACTTCCACTGTTGACAACTATACTTTTAAAGTCGTCAAGGCTTTCGTATATCTAGGAACCAGCATAAACACCAACAATAATGTCAGCCTTGAGATCAAGCGGAGACTAACTCTCGCCAACAGGTGTTACTACGGGCTCAGTAGGCAATTGAGAAGTAGAGCCCTCTCTCGACCGACGAAAATAACTCTCTATAAGTCCCTCATCCTTCCCGTCCTAATGTATGCCGCAGAGACGTGGACATGGACAATCAATGATGACAGGCTGTTAGGAGCGTTGGAGAGGAAGATACTCCGTAAGATCTACGGTCCAGTATGCGTGGACGACGTGTATCGAATAAGATCCATAAGAACCAGGATCTGTATGAGCTGCACGCTGACACTGACATAGTCAAGCGTATAAAAATCTAGAGGCTTCGCTGACTGAGTCATGTTGAGCGAATGGAAGAAAGCGCTCCGGCTAGAAGGGTGTTTTATTCGAACCACGGTGAAGGAACATGCAGAAGAGGACGTCCTAAGATCAGTTGGAAAGACCAGGTGCAGGGCAACCTGAATGCACTTGGTCTTATTAACTGTCGCCAGCGCGCACATAGCAGAGGCGACTGGCGAATCTTTATAAAGGCGGCCAAGACCGACCGTCGGTTGTAGTGCCAGTTAAGTAAGTAAGTGGATTTTGGTTTAAATTTTGGTCAGTTTTTAATCAGCATGATATTGTTTTTCGTCTGAGTTCTGATATGATTATCTTGGGTTTAAGTTTTTTTAGTTTTTGGTATAATTTTTAGTTCGAGTTTTGGTCTGCAGCTTTGGTCTAATTTACCGAGTTCGTTCGTTTAAGTGTTACCAATTCAAATATTTTTTGTCTTATCCTAAACTTATTCTAATTTATGTTGTAAATTACTATTTAAGGATCCAAACATAAATAAATTAAAAAAAATAAAAAAGTTTAAGCTTATGTAAAGAAAATCCACTGCATTTCAATTAAAATGTTCATATTTTTCTTAATGATTGGGGCAGTCCAATCTCTCCCCGCTGTGCTAGCTTTTTCTGGTTACGACACTGACTATGCATGCAAGTATTTATGGGCACATGTGTCTGCTGTTGCTGCTGCTGCTGCTCTTACACTATTTTCAAAGTAAACTCTCATTAATATTCACGTACGAAGCAACTGTGAAATTGTACGCCTAATTGAGAAGCGCTAAGTGAGTCTAATGACGTTGCAACACGGCAACAAACAGTAGCAGACGTGTTACTGTTGTTGTTGTTGAACTCGTACTCTTTTTTACTTGCGACGGATGCGCAGTTGTTGTTGTTGCTGTTGGTGGTATGGTTGTATGGTGGTACTCTTGCCGTTGCCATTATCGGTGTCGGTTTTGATTTCATTTGTTGTTGCTGTACGCCAGCCAGACAGCCAGCCAGCCATCCTGCCTGCCTGCCAACTGTTCCTGTCTGTCTATCAAAGAAGGTACTGCTGTTAAAATGAGGAGGTGCCCATACATATGTACATATAATTTGTTGCCTACAAAATAATCACAACGGTAATTATTTTATCGTTCATTAACATTCGTATTCACAAATCTAAGTAAGTAAACGATTACATAGACACACACACACACACACACACACACACATACATACTCTCATACATACATACAAACGATCATAGTTGACGTTCGCTTAATTTTAAACCCTTCACTGTGATTAATTACCAAATGAGGAGGCGTTTTTTTCCACCTCTGCCACTAGCATCACCAAGTCCTCCCCTCCACGTCCTCGTGTTGTTTGTATTATTTTTGAGGCAGTTTTTGGTGGATATTTGTGTAAATTGCTCTCACATTTGTTAAAACAAGTGAGCATCATCGTCACTACACCGCTATTACCAGCAAACACCAACATCACCATCATCACCACCACCACCACCACCTGCAGCATAACGTCATTGGGGAGCGATTGAGAATTTTGCTGGTTTTTGAAATTATGATAATAAATTATTCTGTTGTGACAGGTAAGCAAAAAATAAGTAACAGCTAATGTAAGAGTGTGACCGAAAGAGAGGGAAAAGAGAGAGAGAGAGAGAGAGGGAGAGACAGCGAAGCATATACACGACATAAAGATAAGCCTCTACCACTGCGCTGCGCTATTGTAGTTGTTTGCATTTAAAATTTAATATTTATAGGATGCTGAAAAACTTTTGTGACATTATTCGTATTAATGAAAGTTGCCAGCTCAGCACATCCACAGCAGCAGGTAAGCTGTTTGCTTTTTCGTTTGTGGGCGTAAATGTTAAACTAACCATGAATTTAGTTAGTTCGTTGCGATTCCGCTTGCGCTTTGATTAAATTAAATTAACCTACAAATTCTTGGAAGTTATAAATTTGTTGACGGTTGCAATAGAATAATTAAATTGAAATAAATATTTGAGAGGTCATTTTTCTGGTGGTATGCTGAATCAAATCTTGTGTTATCTTTCCAGAAGTTTTTTAGGCTTTTCTTAAGTTGTTCACTTCCTTCTTCTGGGAATTCTTTTGATTTCTCCTCATCCGGTTTTGTAGTATTCTGAAAATGAAATGCCTAAAAGTATGCAATACTATGAAACTGACGATTTTTTGATGCATCGTTATTGATCGAATGGACGCCTTTATCGGTGTCCTGTGTGATTGCATTCCCTCTCTGATTCTCCCTCCTTCTTTCTTCCACCTATCAATCTACCTACCATTCAACACAATGCTCTGCATTCATAGGGGTACACCCTGACTGTTGAATATATTCTTGATGCTGCTTGTTCAACAATTTTGTTCCAAATGATATCCCACAATTCGGCATTAATGCGAATGCATTTCGGGCTTCAATTCCACAGTCAACTAAAACCGATTTATTCTATTACCTTCGACTGAGGAGACGCAGAATTGTTTGTCCTCAGTAATTTCACAGAATTTAAATGAAATTATGTATCAGCGTGATGGTGAAGCAGATGTTACACAAAACGAGAATACACACATTGGCTATTTAGCAGACTATATTTTAAATCCACTTTAGCTCGTATATTTATGTATTTTAATTCGTATAAGTACATGGTAAATAGAAAAGCCAAAATGCAACTACATTCACTAGTTTGCTTATTAAACGCTCTACTCTCTCGTTCCCTCTACTTTAGTTCCCTCTTAACTCATTCCAAATTCAATTGCAATTCAAATCGATTTAATTAAAGTAAAATCATCACATTATTATCGTTTCCGCAATCGAACATAATTCGCTGCTCGATAGCTACTAAACTACCTACCGAATGACGCCCACTTAACGATGACCTTCGAAAGTGACCTAAACAGCATGATACAACTACCTATGTGTGTATGAGTGTACTCATACATATTCATACAATCATCATCAGCAACACTACTAAAGAATACAACTATTGAGAAGAAGAATCCACATACCAGCAAAAAACAAAAAAAGTCAAAACAAAACAGAAATGTACTAATTTCCTGTTTCTGTTTCAAATGTGCAACATTCGTTGTAACTGTACTAGCTAGTGGTTGCTGTTGTTGTTGTAAATGTGCAACTGCATCCGTTCAATATATTTTATGGTTTTCGAACAACATGCCTCCCCACCTCCCTGCCTGCCTGCCTGCCTGCCTGCCAGCCTCTCCTGTTCTTCTGTCCTGCAATCTGTAGTTGAGCACATACATCTACAATATACTCGCATGTGAGTGAACATTCATACATACATACATATATACTCGTATTGTGGCTGAAAGGGGAGAGGATGGAGTGTGCGGGTGTGCGGGTGTGCGGGTGTGTAAAAAAGTTTCAATTTAAAGTTATCGCCTCGTGAATTTGGCTGCCAGTTCTATAATATTTGCTGCTCTCACTGCTGCTGTTGTTGTTGGTGGTGGTGTTATTGCTATTTTTCAGTTGCCATTGTAGGACGACATGTACTTAGCCGCCCAAATGCTGTTTTTGATATTTTTGTTGTTGCTGCTTTAGTTTAGTTGTTGTAGAGTAGTTATGCTTGTAGTTATTATCAACAGAAACAGCAGTAGCAACCAACAGCAAAAACAGTAGCAACAGCAGCAACAGCAGTAGCAGCAATAGCACAACTGCGGTAAGTGTAGCAAAAACAAGTACAGCAAAAACAACAGCAACAGCAACAAAACAAGCAATTTCAATTGCAGTCGAAATCGAAAAACTTCGGCTAACTTGTTGGCGTTGTTGGCTGGTGGTCTTATCATGTTGTTGTTGTTCTTGTTGTTGTTGTTACACTAGTAATATGTATTGCATGTTGTTGCCATCTCATTTCGTTGCACTTAAACATCAACAGCGAATGTGCATTACAGCAGGAAGTGCGAGGCGCAGAGAGAGAGAGAGGGAGAGAGAGAGAGAGAGAGAGAGAGAGAGAGAGAGAGAGAGAGAGAGAGAGAGAGAGAGAGAGCAGATACGAAAAGTTTTGCACAATTCATGGTAGCACTGGCTGGCACTACTTGGAAAATGTTAAACGTTAAATTTATTTATTAGTTCTGCGGTTCTGTTTAATACCGAAATAAATCGTACATTGGAAGCGAATGTGAATCCATGTAACTGAACAATACATAAGTGGAAGAAATGTGGGTAGATGCTTTTGCATAGGTAACTCAACTCGTCTTCTCCTTCTACCGCCGTTGCCGGGTGGACATAAATTTGGGCATAATTTCATTTTGGTAAAACAAAAAACAGATGCAGCACAATGAAATTACATGCATATGCATTTTTTTTCTTCTTTTATTTTCATGGAAGCATATTGTAAAAATTTAGTATTCGATTGGTATGAAATCTAAATCTAATAAAATTTTCATTATATTCTTCTTGTCTCCTTCAACAGGGAAGTTCTTCCACCGTACCCCAACCTCGTACCGCCTTTCCGGGTGCACCACCACCACAAGCACCAGCGGTTGCATTAAAAGGGGCCCCACGGCCAGCTATGACTAGTCCAGCAGCAGCAGCAGGTGGCTTAGCAGGTGCTCCATATCGCGGTGCTACTAGTTGGACACCACAAGGTTACGCTCCAGCGGCAGCTGCAGCCGCAGCGGCTGTTGCACAACAGGCTTATAGATATACAGCACCATTGCCGCAACCAGCATATGCTGCATATACGCCACATACAGCTACAACACCAGCAACAACAACGGTAAGTATCAAGCACAAATTGTAAAACTTACATCAATCGAAATATTTATAGTCCCAAAATCAAAATCCATATAGTATATATCAAGTCTCAGATATAATGTAGAGAGTTACAGAAAAACAGGCGAAATATTGAAAGATCAGTTTCCAATCGTCTCGACATCATTCTGTCGTTCTTCAACGGGAGACCAACATTTTAATATTATGAGCTATTGTGCATTAAAAGAAAGACGAAGAAGAAGAAGAACAAGAAGAAGAAGAAAGAAACATCTATGAACAAATTTTGTATGAGCGGGAAATGCCAAATTATTTTATCTTAGCTCCATAAGGTCGCTACAAAATAATACCACGGCATGCTTTCGGTATGTAATCTCTAGACTACACCCGGTAGTGTGAAAGTTTGATAGCAACTAGATCACTTTATTTAAAGTATTTATATATAATTTGACAGCCACTTCATTTTCATACAAAATAAGAAAAACACTGCATATTTTTAGGGTTATTTTTCAATGATAAAAAACATGTTAAAAGTATGTAAGCAGTTAAATACTCATGTTTACACATCATCGATCGCGATTGCTACCACTTATTTTAGTTTTCTTTTACTTTGAGAATGTGCTGCGCAGAGCTGTAAAAGAATGCATTCAAATTCAAGCGGGACTCCAAAATTGACTTCAAAACCTCAATTAATTTCAAATGACTCCAATTGACTTCAAACCGGTATTGACATCAATTGACTTCAAAATCTCAATTGATTTCAAGCAATTTCAGTTGACTTCAAATCCCAGTTGACTCCAAATGATTTCCGTGACTCTAATTCACTTCAAATCGCTATTGACTTCAATTGACTCAATTAACTTCAAGTGACTCCAATTGACTTCACACTCCAATTGACTACAAATGGCTGCATGTGACTTCCAGTGACTCTAAATGACTTCAAAGCAGTCATGATTCAATTGACTTCAAAATCTCAAGCAATTTCAGTTGACTTCAAATCCCAGTTGACTCCAAATGATTTCAGTGACTCTAATTCACTTCAAATCGCTATTGACTCAATTAAGTTCAAGTGACTCCAATTGACTACAAATGGCTGCATGTGACTTCCAGTGACTCTAAATGACTTCAAAGCAGTCATGATTCTGAAGTCATAAGATTTGCAGTCCCATGACTTCAAAAAAAAAAAACAGATTGCATTCACCTGATTCCAAAAGATTCACCAATGGGAGACCCTAAAAAATATGTCTAACTTAATTTTTTTTATTCTGGAGACAAATATGTTATTCAAGGGTCACAATAAATAAATTGTATAGGTATCAACCCCGTAAAAGAATGCAATCAATGAAGGATATAAGTCAAAAATAAATATTAATTTTTTAATTATTGCATTCTTCCACAGGTCTAATACCTAAGTATACAATTTATTTATTGTGACCCTATATGAACCCACAGTACTCCGCGATGAATCCAACATACGAAGGAAATTTTAGTATCGGTCCTTTTTTTATGGTGTGCGAATCGTTTTTAATCTATAAATGATTGTTCTACTTCGAACAACCTTTCGAATTTTACAGATTTGTTGTATCCTGAAGTTTATTTAATATTTTACAACAAGTGGAATTTCAAAGTTTTTCTAAAATGAATGGTAATTGAATTGAGATAAAATCACGTTTCTTCTTAACGCAACTATGCAAGAGCACTATAAAAACTTTCTTGGTGGAAAAAGTAGAATCCTTAATAATTTGTATTCTTATTTAGTACTCACCAGTATGTCTGTACGGAATAACTCCAGGTACGCACAGTTTCGTTGCTAACTTCGTACCTTAAACTTTGCCAATATATTCTAGCCTGCCGTTTTTATGGCACACTCGTGTACATCTGAAAGTGTGGCGTAGGTTGTGTGCTTTTTGTTTCTTCACTTTTTATTTTTTTGTAGTTTAATTAAACCCAATAGAAAATGCAGCTCCGATAAATTTAGCTCCTTGATTTTTAGCATAATTTTTTGTTGCGTATGATTAAGATTGATTTTTATAGCTTAAAGGTTCATTTTTTATAGGCGTTTCAATTGCAAACTCGCACAAATAAACAAACTCCCCCTTGGGGCTGCAAAGCGTACGTTTCATTTCCGTGACTGTTGTTTCGTTAACGCGCTCTTCGCTCTTCGCTCTTCGCTCTCTCAATCATTCATTCGTTCATTCGTTCATTTTTATTGATGCGGCCAAGAATCCATCAAATGTTTTGTGAATAAGTAAGTGTGTGCGTTCGCATTTGATTTAAGTGTACTGCTTTCCGTCACACACACACACACACACATACATACATTCACACACATTTCTTTCCTCTATTTTGTTTGTGTTTTCTGATTTTATTTTTGGTTTGCAAATGGACGCAATGAGGTGCAAAACGAAAATTTATGACTTCCTTTCGTTGTTATGGAGTGGTTTACTCCACAACAAAATAAAAACGTTTTAAATAACTAAAGCGAAATCCGTTACATAAGCAGCTAACAGCTCTTACAGTCTTACAGCAAAACCCAGTAGCAGCAGCAGCTGCTATCTTCCCTTCTTCCCTTATTCCCTTACCATTAAAATGTAAACGCGCTTTCTTATTAATGCATTTTCCTTTTCTTTTTTGTTATGACTTTTTTCCTTCATCCCTTTCTTTAAGTCTTTTTTCTCGGATTTTTTAGTTTCTGGCTTTCACTGCTTTCATCTGCACTGACAGAAAACCATTAAAATAATTTAAGCCTGTTTTCATTCTCGCATGCGTATCTCATTAACTTTGTTATTTTCTCTTATATCATTTTAATATGTAATGTTTCTCCTACAACTACGAAGCACACAAACTCACTCACACACTTTTGGTGAAATTAAAAATTATTTTATTTATTTATGGGCGTTTGTATGTGCACGGAAGAAGAGAACCTTTCTTCCAGTGTCGTTCCTTCCGGTTGTAATTTCTGAAAGCAGCAAATTTCGTTTTGCATTTAAACCTCTTAAAAGTTTTTTGAGTGTATTTGTATTTGTATTTGTTTGTTTCGTCTTTAATTAAATGCAACAGTTAATGTTGAGTTATTTCTCCACATGTTTTGCATACATGCTCTTAGAGTGTATGCATGCCATCAACAGCAGTATTTCATTTATGTACATAAAATTAAAGATTAAAATGAAAACACAAGCTGAAATATTGCCAACTTTTTATCGCAACATACTAAGAAACCAGCATGTTGCAACTTGGGCAGAAAGAAAACAGCAATTTAAAATGTATTAAATGTTACGCATACGCCCAGTATAGCAATATCATCATTTATGGTCGCTACCAATAGATTTCTTTTGAATTTGAATTTCGATCAAAAATTATATTGGGGAAACTTTGAGCTCTTTGGCTGCATAATCACTTGGAGGGATCCTCAGTTGAAATTTCTGAATACTTTAAACATGTAAAAATAAATATGTAACACGTATACGCCTAGTATTCCCGAACTCAAATAATTTTCTGCTTAAAACATTTTGTTCTTTAAATACTTATTTTCTGATGTTTTAATTTTCATACAAGCACAATTTGTATTAAAAAAAAAGATTGATGTATTTTTGAAACCTGAAAGAGAGAAAAAAAATTTTAATTTAATATGTAAAAATAAAAGAATTCATGCAGTACGAAATGAGAAAGTATAAAATTTTGGTTCTTTCAGCTCGATGGCGCTTACGCCCCTCTAGCAAATATGTTGCGAATGCATGTTGTTGTATGTGTAAGTAAAGTAAAGAGAAAAAATATTTTATTAAAAAAGTTTATGATGTTCACACTCGCCAACGCCAAAAAAGAATCGAAGAGCAAAAGGGGGGGGGGGGGGGGGGGCAAAAATAAACATATAAAGTGGGGCTAAAAATGTTTTCGCCTTTGCCTTTTTTCGCTTTATTCCTTTTAAGTTTTATTGTTTTTTGTTTAAGCTGCTGTTGTGTGGGTGTAACAAAATATGTAGCAACTTTAACATCTGTCAACTGATATAATGCAGAGCATGTTGGTGTATGACGAAGAAAAATGAATAGTATAAGATTTGAAAAATGGCAAATTTAAAATGTTGTACTAAAAAAGGATCAAATGTCAAGTGGAGCGGCGACGAGGCGGTGTACATGATTTACAAATATGGTAGTGCCTACTTTTAATGATTTTTTGTTTGTTGGTTTTTATCGTATGCCGCAAGCCCAAGCTGTAGCAATTAAATCCTGACTGACAACAAATACAATTACTTGAATAGCTCCTTGCCGCTTCACAATGCTCTTACGTCATTACAGCCGAATGGCAAAATAAAATAAAGCAAAAATAAATAAGAGCATAAGTACAACAAATGAATACAAATTAAGAATAATTAATCTTAAATGCCACAACAAACACAAGCGTGCGCACACAAACACACACACAGAAAACGAAAACACAGAAGCCTCCAAGTCAATTTTCTACGTTGGTGAATTGATGCTGTGGTGCTGTGGTGCTGATGTTCTGGTTGTTCAATTTTTTATTTTTATTTTTTCATCTTTTTTTTCCTGTCGAAGTAAGAAGGAAGTGTTCTATACGTATTCGCATTTGCGTCTTTCTGTGCCATAATTATTACACAACATTTCCACTACTTCCCACCCATCAATGAATAGTTGTTTCATTGGGTTTTATGTAATTCAGTGTCTTTGTTCAGTTTCTTCTTTTCAATTTCTTTCTTCCACTCGCCACTTTGAATGATTCAGTTATTTTCCATTTAATATATTATAAGTATTTTACTATTGCTTCCTCTTCTTTCACACAAAAAATTACTCAATTCAGTTGCTATCATAATATTGGCATTACCCTGAGATTTTAAAGGTAATAATTAAGAGATTTCGGGGGGATTTGTTTTTATGTTTTCTTTACATGTAATCCCCTTGGGTGGGAGCTGCATTGAGAGAAAGAGCTTCGTTTGATTTGTATGCGTAGCAGGCTAGTGCACTATCAACTAAACCACAGCGACCACATGCAGACATTATCTGCGCCAAAAATTCGTCTTAAATGTATTCATTATTTGAAGAAATTAGGCCTAATCTCTAGAAATTTTAGCTTTTCAGTTTCTTTAGCTTTTGCAGTCTATGGCAAGTTTTTGTTTACCAAATAATAATTCTGAATAATAAAGATAAATTGCTCTTCTCAACATTTACATTACTTAATACTTTAACCAAAATATTGACGCCTGTTTGTACTGTACGCAGTGCAATGCTAAGTTCAATGTACTTTATAAGACGGAACTAGCATCGCTCCTTCCCATTGTGCATGTTGCCCGATTCATTAATTGTATATGCTTTGGTGCTTTAACCTCTGAGATTATTTAAATTTAAATTCTGAATTTCAGTAGCTGACTTCTGGAAGCAACCAAAAACCGCAATTGCTACACGATAAATATCGCACCGCCAGCCACCATCTCCATCTCCACCAACACCAATCATTTACCAGTTTTTTCTTTTTTCTTTTGTTTTTGCCTGTTTTCAATTAACAATGTCAACTCAACAACGCCACCATCATTAATAACAATTTAAAGGCGAATTGTGCTTATCAAAATGTAGCTTGACTTTTAATACGTATCGCACAGCCAAGAGCTTTTCCCTTTCTATACTTCATGCGACTCAGTTCGTGTAGACTACCCTCAAATCGAACACCGCTTTCACTCTGACCTTTCTTCTTGCTATTGTTTTTCGTTTTGTTCTTATTAGCTCTGAGTTGAGTTGAGTTCAGTTCTTTTTGTGGCGGCACCACACACAAATTTTTGCCCGCATATACCGCAGACTACTCGAATGCTTTATCCAAGAAGTTGAGTCGATCGATTTGTTTGCTTGCTTGCGTGTTTGTTTCCGTCATTCTCCTTGGTATATACTTAATCAGGCAACTCCCTTGAATTTTGATTTATCACATTTCATTCCATTCATCTTCAATTTATCAATATCTTGTTCAGCTTTGATTTCATTGTTTTTGTTTGCTTTTTCCAGCAGACGTTTATTGTTTTTTTTTTTTTTTTTGGTAAAATTTTTGGCTATCGAAGCTGACTGGTGGCGAATCGATTTTCGAGTGGTTGCGCCACAAATTTATTTTGTTGGCATCAGTAGTTCACATATGAAAATATTAAAGTTTGGCGACATGGAATGGAATCGAAGAAAGAGAATTCAACATTTTTCGTTTTCATTATTTGCAATATAAATTAAGAAGTTTAGAAGTCGGCGACTTTGTGTGTGTTTTTAAATGGAATTAATTTTTCCGGATCACAGCATTTTACAAGGCTTTATGATAAATAATGTTTCTTGCTACATACAATAGTTCTTAAAGATTTTCCAAATTACTTTTATTTTTCGTCCTCAAAATTCTGTGTATATGTATGTAGAATTAAAGCTGCATTAAAATGAAATCATTTCTCTTCCTTGATTAACCAACAAACTCCAATCACTTCATTGCCCTAAGTAAACTTGATGAAATCTTTTACCAGCGCATGATATGATGCCGCAGGCAGTTCATTTCGTAAATATTTTATATATGTACCGGAAATGTTTGTAGAAAACTAATTTACAAACATACATCAACATACTTTCGTATACAATTAACTAGCAAAAGAGGTAATTTAGCAGCTTCATCCACTTGGGGCAGATGGGGACAAAATTTTATCCAATCCTATTAGGATAGTGAATTGTTTTGGTTCTGATAAGAGAAAACGTGTAGCCGCTACACACTTAATAAATTAAACGTTTTTTATGCCTAAGCTTTCTTTCTACAGTTGCTTCGTTTCACCAACATCAACATTCTGTAGCTTTGGTAGTATTTAGGTCAACAACCTACTTTTAATATCATGTAGTTTTTTTTTTATAATATCACTGTGCAACAAATTGAGGTCAATGAAAAGTGATCGACATCAGAGTATGGTAAGGAGTGAGATCGAAAAAATCGGATAACTTTAAATTATCCTAGCATTGAAATCGCTTATGCAAATAAAAAAATGTAAACAGTTTTGAAAATGATCAATAAAACTAATTTGTTAGTTGTTTTTTACAGAATTCGGACAGCTTTTTCGGTATTCCTGCCATTAGCGTCTTTACTGTCATTTCTGAGACTCTCTTGGTGGCAGCATTCCACTTATTTCTAAAATCTTCCACGGATTTAGCTTCTTTGTTTGTTGCCTCTAATGTTCTTTTCACTAGAGTCCAATATCTCTCGATAGGCCGAAGTTCTGGACAATTTGGTGGGTTGGCGATTTTTGGTAGCAATTTGATGTTTTGGTCTTCGAACCATTTAAGGGTTACTTTACTGTAGTGGCAGGAGGCTAGATCAGGCCAGAAGAAAGTAGATACATTGTGCTTTCTAATGAAGGGCAGCAATCTCTTCTGGAGGCACTCCTTCACATAAATTTCGGCGTTAACAGTGCCACTTGTTACTTGTTACGAAACTTTTACTCCTTAGCCCACAACTACAAATCGCTTGCCATACCAGAAACTTGTTCGGGAACTTGGACTTTTGTTTTGTCCTAAATCTTTCCTCAACTCCTCCTCGTTCCTTTCCGGTGTAAAACTCTTGACCAGGCAATTGAGAAAATTTAGACAACACGTATATTTCATCGTCCATAACACAATACAATAGAATTTTTGGAAGAAATCTTTTTAGCTCGGCTCTGGGCTACCAAGTTTTTAGTAGCGTTCCTGTCGGGTACTGACTGCACTTTGTATGTTTTAAGGCCCGCATCTTCTTTAATTTTACGAACTAAAAACTCACTGCAACTCGCTTTTCCGCCAATTTTCGATTAGACAACGCTGGATTCTTCTCTAAGAGAGCAACGACTTTCTTCGCCTTTTGTGGAGACACGAAACCGCATTTCCTTTCAGAACCATATTTTCTAGCAACTGTTAAGTCGGTATTAAATTTTTTAAGAACCATCGAGACAGTGTTGTGTTCATCTTTCGCCTTATTTGCAATGGTTTTCTGGCTCCACTGCGGATTTTCTCGAAATAATTCAACAACTAAATCGCGTCTTTCCACTTCCAATGCCATGACTCAACTGAAAGTTCACAAGTCAAATAACATGTGATTGTATTTCATCAGAATTTCTCCAACGCAAAGCCTACTGTTTGAATTTTTTCATTCAGATGAAGAGTTTTAAAGCAATGGTCTTTCAAAGTTATCCGATTTTTTCAACCGCACTCCTTATGCTTGGTGGGTAGCGAAAGTTCCCCAGAGTAGTGCGTTGAAGTCAGTTTCAAGCCTACTTGTCAGATTTTTTGTACGCCACCCAAAAGTTTACTCATTTTTTAATATGATAATGCAATAAAACATAAGATATCATTGTTTTTGCATCTTATCTGAAGTTCAGCACCTTACCAGGTGTAGAAGTATGAAACCGGAAATGACATCTCTGTGTCGCTAGGTAAAACTATACGCTCTGTAAAACCAAATCATTGGCGTCATTTCTTCGCATTTAGTTCTGTCAACCATATTCAGTGCATAAACAATCAAGTTTCATACAACAACATATTGTGCCTACAAACTATGATATGCCGACATCATTGATTTTCTGTTTCCAATTGAGGAAATCTGCTTTGAAATATCATCGAATGCTGGTGGAAGCTTGATGGATGCTGGCCAGCACGCTCTAGGCGGCAAAACACAGTGAAACGAGTGGTTTAATAAGTTTAAATATGGCGATTTTGATGTAAGAAACGAAGAATGTGGAAGTCCATCGAAAAATGAGGATGATGGTCAAACGCAAGAACAACTTGTAGAACAATTAAATGTGACTCAACAATGCATTTTTCAATGTTTAAAAGCCATGATATTGATTTTGAAGATGGGTGCCGCATGAATTGACTGAAAGATAGCAAGAAAATCAAAAACCACCTATAAAATGTTGCTCGCCAGGTACAAAAGAAAGTCATATCTTCATCGAATTGTTACTGGCGATGAAAAATGGAACTGTTTCGAGAATCCCAAACGTAAGCGATCATATGTTAAGCCCGGTACACCGGCCAAATCGACAGCAAAGCCAATCGGAAAGAAGACAATGCTCTGCGTTTTCTGGGATCAGTGAGGAGTTATCTGGTTTGACGTTCTGAAACCAGGTGAAACAGTTACTGGTCAATGCTACCAACAACAATTGGCCGATTTGAACCGTGCTTTGCGACAAAAACGTCAAGAATATCAAGCTAGGCAACACAAAGTGATTTTCTTGATGACAATGCGCAATCGATGACTTTCAGGAGCATTTTTTTTTTTTTTTTGTATTAAAAAAGAATAGCAAAACTTCCCCGACGTCTAACGTTTGCTATGCTGGCATGTTTGTAACGCAATAAGATTAAGTTGATTACACTTTGGCAAATTGATACATAATCAAAACAAGAGTTACATGACGTCGCTAAAACATCATGATAGCAGTTACAGTATTGCCAGATGTGATTTAGTACAAGTTGCGCCATCAAATGTGAACCCATTCTCATCACATCTCATTTTCAAATTATACACGAAATACTTATATCATTAGAAAATGTGCTCTATACACTTTTAGAGTCCCAACTCGCAAAAGCTTTCCAGTTGTTAAGGAATCGACAACAGCTCACATGTGTGAGCTGCTTAACGCCAGCGATTTCCCTATTTGTCTTGGTGATCTTTTTTCTAGTGATGACATGATAATTGCGAACTTGTTTGCTGATTTTTTTCAAATCTACATATTCCACGTTTAGCTTCAATGACAATGACTCTTACCCTTTCTCCATTGATTCGTTTAAAACTATTTATTTTCCAACCATAGATCCTCTAGATGTTCTTCACCACCTTAAGTCCCTTGAGCTGTCATTTAAATCTGCGCCCAATAATATTCCGAGTTGCATATTAAAACATTGTGCCGAACTTTTATATAAACCTCTTGTCATAATCTTTGACAAATTATTTCAAGGTTATTTCCCTGATTGTTGGAAAGAATCTATTATTGTTCCTCTACATAAAAATGGTGTTAAATCTAATATATCAAATTATAGAGGTATTGCTAAATTAAGTGTGATACCTAAGTTATTTGAATTAATTGTTATGCACTCTGTTGTAACATTGATCAGCACATCGCAGCATGGGTTCCTTAAAGGGAGATCTACTACTATTAACCTTTTAGAATTCACTACATGTGTAATGAATGGATTTATTAATAACCAACAAACTGATGTTATATGTACTGATTTTAGCAAAGCATTCGATAAAGTCAATCATTGCCTCTTTATTAAAAAACTAGGTTTGATTGGATTTCCGCCCTTGCTTTTCAGATGGATAGAGTCATATATCATTAACAGAAAACCAAAAGTGATTTCCCGAAATGCAGTATCAAAAAGCATTGCTGTTATTTCCAGAGTTCCTCAAGGGAGCCATCTGGGACCTTTATTATTTCTTCTGTTTATCAATGATTTGCCATCTGTTATTCGAAATTGCAAAATTGTAATGTATGCTGATGATGTCAAGTTGTTCTTATCTTACAACTCTATAATCCAACAAAAACTTCTGCAAGAAGATCTAGATAATTTTTCAAAATAGTGCCGATTAAACTTGGTGTTACTCAATCTGGATAAATGTAAGTTTATGACATTTACAAGGGGACAACCTATGTCTTCAGGAGGGAAGAATTTATTAGAGAAGAAACTTAGCTATGAAATTGTGGATGTTTCACTGGTCTGTTGGCAACTGCCTGCTCTCCTCAGTGATGATTTAGTACAGTCCTTACCAATAAAATTATAACCTTTTCACCGTAATTCAGTATATTGAACTTCCAATACAATAGTTATTTTCAAAAACGTAAGAAGTAAATTATTTCTCTGATACTTTTTCAAAGCGATTTTCTTGTAAATATTTGATACAGTACTTAAAAGGCAGTAATGATACTGAAACTCGTTGATACCTTCCAGTCGTTACTCTTCGATGCCTTTGTCGTTACAAATTACAAGCAAATACTCCTACTCCGGAAAACGAAAAAAAATTATTTACGTTAATCAAGAAGAATATGTGGGGGGTATACATTGTACAAATGAAATGTCCATCCACATGATTTAGTGAAATTTATCTTTTACGCCCACGTTCACGCACACAAAATAAAAAAACACACAAAATAACAAAAGAAAAACACCCAGTGATAGCGAATGACCGACCGAAAAGACTGACAAAATTTCCCTTTTTATTAACCATAAATATATAGTATGTGTAAATAGAACTCTATAATATACAATAATACAAAAAATAATCATAAAGATAAATGTATTACATTTAGCTTAGCCAATTTCTTACGCAATCACCGGTACTCTAGGAGTATGTATTTCCTTATTCATAAATTGCCAGAGAAAATGTTAACGACATTTTCACTTGTAGCAATACCTACTGCGGCGTGTGCCAATAAACGGAGTACAGTGCCTGGATTACCTTCTCCACATTCTCACTTATACAATACCATATACAAATACTTGCGCCGGCCCACTACCTATCAATAGCATGCGATATTTCTTCAACTTGCGCAGCGCCAGCCAGTTCACGGAATCTTTTTGGCAAATGCTGCTCACCTTTTCTTCTTCATTTTTCAGACTTGTTTCGGTTTGTTTTATTTTTTTTATATTTATTTATTTTTCTTTATCAATAACCAACCAGGAAGTGTGTTGTGCTACTTTGCCTTACGTCTAACCGATGCTAAGATGACGTTTCTGAAGTTATAAGCGCTTGGTTGGGTACCAAATGTTCCAAAAATGCTGGAAATAAATGAGCAAATAAAACTGACATTTCTTGAGTTTTTCTTTTTTTTTTTTTTTTGTTCATCATGTTTTTCTATGCTGTTTCTATTTCTCTAGTTTGGTTGTTGATGGAGGTAATGCACTGAGAAGTACACTCTAAAAAAATGTTGTTATACCCGTGTATATGTATTTACTTATTATAATCAGCGCTAGTCTATTCAAAATGTTAGGACATGTATGTACTACTGTGGGCAAAAAGTAGTAAGACTTTGTTCATAATTTCAAATTTTTTTATTCATTCTTCCAAATCTATTTCGTCCCCTTCAAAGTAATCCCCCCCGGCCCCAATACACTTGTGCCAACGTTTTTTCCAATTCTCGAAACAGTTGTTAAAGTCAATTTCCGGAATAGCCTTCAATGCGCTTAGCGATTCATGTTTAAAGTCTTCAATTGACTCAAAACGGTGTCCACGAAGCGGTTTTTTGAGTTTAGCAAATAGCCAAAAGTCACACGGTGCTAAGTCAGGCGAATAGGGTGGTTGCGGAACGATATCAGTCGAATTTTTGGCAAAATGGTCTCGTGGTGATTTTGGAACCAATCGTGCATTCACTCTTCTTAGGCCAAAATGATGTTTTAAAATGGTTTTCACTGATCCTTCCGATATTCCAACGATGCCAGTAAGGTCTCTGACTGTTAATCGTCGATTCTCGAGCACCAATTCCTTGATTTTATTGACGTGGTGATCATCAGTCGATGTTGAGGGCCGTCCTGGACGTGGTTCGTCGTCAACGCGTTCTCGACCATCTTTGAACAATTTGTACCAATCAAAAACACTTGCTCCCGACATACAATTATCACCGAAGACCGAAGGCCTTTTGCAACATTCTGAACGTTTCGGCACCAGAAATTTGATTCCGCACACAAAATTTAATGGAACTTCTTTGTTGAATAATTTCACTCATTGTGAAAATCGCCGAATGCACTTTTTGTACTTCAGAAAGACAAGCGTATACTAAACACTAATGATTATTTTGATGTGACATTTGGCACAAATGTCACCGATGTCACCGACAGTCATACCAACCTTAAAAAAAAAATATTTTGATGAATGGGTTTCCGCGTGAAATTTAAATTAAAAAGTCTTACTAACTTTTGCCCACAGTAGTATGTGTTAAATAAATGTACTCGTATTAGAGCATTTGAGCATATGGTGTACATATTTGAACTCAGCAAATGTGCACTTCAGTTCATCGAAATGTATTTCCATTTTTCGCAATTCAATTTTAGCTATGAATATCTGTCATTTCTTACTGTGCAGAAGTGAGTGGTGATGGACGTCTATCCTCCACTGCCACCCTGCCACCCTGCCAGCTGTTGTTGTTTCTTTGCTACTGCGAGTCAATAAGTAAGTGTGTGTGTGTGTGTGTGTGTGTGTGTGTGTGTGTGTGTGTGTGTGTGTGTGTGTGTGTGTGTGTGTGTGTGTGTGTGTGTGTAGTACACTTGTGATAAATATTACTTTTAGCATCTCACTTGCTAAATGCGGCAAGAATTGAGTTGAATCAATTCTGGAAGGAGAATTGCATTTTTTACTCTCTAGTGTTGGTTGCTTGTTTTTTTTTTTATTTTTTATTCGAGAACCTTTTTCCAATTTTCTCCTATACGCATTCTATCTCATAGTAGCAATCGAAAATGTACCAATTTCAAATTTAAATTCTTTGAGCTTTTCATTTTTATCTCATCTCTTACGTATGAATTTGAAAATTGCTGCCTGTTGACAATGATCCTTCCTTACTCCTTCCTTTACTCTCCCTCACCTTCTCTCTTGCATACCCTCGGGCTTAACTTTATTTAAAAGCTTTTGTTGCAAAAGAAAGAATAGCAAACAAACAAAAAACATTTCATTCAGGAAGCTACATAAAATAAACATTTAGCTGAAGTAGAAGAAATTGTAGAAATATTCCGACAATAAAACTACTAAAAACCTAAGAAAAAAAAAAAAAAAAAAGTAAAAGTAAAAGTATAATTTAAGTATCTAACAATGTCAGGTGTGAAATTTGACAAGTTGTTATCGATGGCGAACATTTTTGTTTGCATATGATGTGCGGTTGTTACTGTTTTTGCTGTTGTTGTTGGCGGTTGGTTGGATGCTAGCGGTGGCCTGAGTGTTATAGACATTTTTTGGCTTTGAGTTGTAGACTTGAGGTTAAAAAAAAAAATGAATCAAAACAAACATTTCTGTAGTTTGACAATAAGATTAATAAAATCGTAAATAACATACATACAAACTTATACATATGTGTGTATGTATGTAAATATTCACCTTTTTCGATAGACATGCTATAAAATGCAAAAGAATATGAAATGTCTACAGTTTACGACGTGCCTCTAAATTGTGGGTGCGGCATTCTTTTACTTATGTACATATAAAAAATAAATTTGAAAGGGAAATGTGAGTTATTGAGCTCATTTCTTTACCAAAAATTTTAATTTCATTTTTTTTTTTTAATGTTTTATAGTATGTACATACTAGATTGATTCTACGAGTCTAGCATATGTCCTCGCACGGTCCAAGAATAGCAAAATTTCTAGTTGTTTCTTTATTAGAGGGACGTCAAAGTTTGTAATTTTGCTGCTCTTGCATCTTGCAAGGGCATACGCTAGACTTAGATGATCTCCCTAATTATTTCATATCTTAAATTTCTCTTCTCTGAAGAGTATGTAAAATAGCTCACACATCGTCACACATATAGTAACAGCCTGGTATTAGAGGGTTGCACCCACTTAAACATCTTCCTTTTACTCATTGAACTTACTTCCTTCCATCTTGAGGCCGTTATTACATTTTCATCATTTTACTTGCGTCCAGATCTCGGATTTCCTTATTGTGCTCCCTCAATGGCTTCCTGAAATTTTGTCTTGGCCGCCTTCGTCGTATTTCAAAACAAGCCTCCAGTTGTCCTTACTAACGAGTATTTACTCCGTAATGTTTTCCAGTGGTTAAATAAATCCAATTTGTTTCTCTAACTTATCTCGTCTCTCTGCCCATCATTCACATGTGAAGAACTTATGTTCGGAGTCGTCATTATCTCAAACCTCCGTTTGAATGGTTCCACTTTTCCTACAGCATGTAGGTAAAGGGTGATTTTTATAAGAGTTTAGTTTTTGAAAATGAAAAAAAAAAAACAGAAATTTTGCAAAAGTGAATGAAATTTTTATTTCGATCGATAAATCAATTCCTGCCATTTACTTTTTACAGATAATTTCACTTAAATGTTGCCCGCGGCTACACTTTAAGTGGTCCATTCTGAAGGTCCAAGTTTGGCACATTTTTCACACATTTCGGCCGGAATCTCACAAATGACGCGTTCAATGTTGGCTTTTGGCTTCCAATGCAGCAATCATGTTTGGCTTATCGCTATAGACAAGAGACTTAACATAAAAAAACAGGGTCAAATCACATGATCTTGGTTGCCAATTGACTGCATCAAAACGTGAGATTAACTGCTCACCAAATTCGCCTCTCAATTGATGGTTTCGCGTCCAGTGCGGCATGTGGCATCGTCCTGTTGAAACCACATGTCGGCCGAATTCAATTCTAGTATTTTCGGCCAAAAAAAAGTGTTATAATCGAACGGTGCCTTTCTCCATTTGACCGTAATGTTGCGACCTTCATCGCCTGCCCATAAACCGCTCCAAAAAGTGAATTTTCCGGGATGCATTGGTAGCTGCTGAATTGTCTCTGGGTGGTCTTCACTCCAAATACGGCAATTCTGCTTATTCACGTATCCATTGAAGCAAAAATGAGCCTCGTCGCTGAATGGACGTAGCTTGCGAAACCTTTTTTTCACAGCGCATGAATTTTGATAATAAATTTCAATAATTTGCAAACATTGTTCAGGCGCAACATTTATGAGATCTACTCATTATGAAATGGCAAACCAAACTGAGCATAAATCAAGCGACAGCTGTCAAAAAGACTAACTCCGAAAAAAGTATTGCCATATTGAAAACCATGCTTCTGGAAAAAACACCCTTTACTTTCGAAAGATGTCCATGTCGTGAAAAGAGTTGAATTTACTATTTACACATATCTCTAGCTTCGATATTAGTTTGGCCGTCCACCTTCTACTTCTTTTCGTCATCCCATCGTTCTGGCTGTTGGTTGATTGTCTGCTGTTTCACTTCTGTTGTTGTCTCTGAAATGGAATAGTTTCTAAATTTTTTTAGTCATTGTTTCCTCTGTCCATCACCAAGACCGCTGCCACTGAAACGGTGGGCTGAGACTATAACTAAAGCTGCAGTTCTTTGCACCGGAATCAGTTTCATTTCGTTTTGCTCTAGACTTTAATTTTAGTGTGTCTGCCCACAATTCGCTACCATAGAGGAGGCAACGATGGTTGATGTTTGCCACTGAGTGAAGCGGTTCTTTAGGTTGTTTTTTGCTACTGTAATTTTAAGTTGTCCCCCACCTATTGCTTTGTGTCTTTGTGTAACATCGTCGCCAACGTGCATCTCCAGCACTAACGATACTTGTCGTCTTATGAAAAGCATTTACTCTGTCTTATTCGTTGCTAATTGCAGACCGTGTGAGCGAAGGCCATCCATCACCTGGTTAAGTTTACGCTGAGCCTCTTCAAGGTTTCGTGTAAGGTTTCAAGGTTTCGGGTAATGAATTACGCTCATCAACTGATTAACTTTCTTTACTGTTAATGTTTCCGTTTTTGCATATCATTATCAATTAATTGATAATTGAATTGTGTCGATGACATCATTTTTGTAAAAGAAAATTCAACATGAAAACTTTTTGCAACATTCAACATAGCACAGATTAAATATTCCCAATGGACACTGTAGTCAGGGTGTATCTTAGACTTACTAAATTAAGTCTATGCCTAGCCCATTAGCCTAGTTCTATTTATTAATTATACAAATTATCGAGCACGTACTCGTAGCCCTTTTTTTAATTTTCCTTATAAATAAAAAGATCAGATATACAACATCACATTCTTAACTTTTTCACACATTCACGATTTATTAAAACGTTTAAAAATTCAAATCAATTTCACTTCATATCATCACAAAAAACAAACCAGAAGCAAAATTTTATGAAATTTTTACATTGCAATCAATTTTAAATTCAATATCTAAACCTCAGTGTAGCCACTGAGCCAAAAAGAACAGCCAACAAACGGACGGAACACAACAGCGGTTTGAAGTGGGATGCTGCGAAGTCAAGTGGCGCAGCCACTGATGCTGATGCAGCACGGCGTGGCGCGCATAGTTGCCAACATTAAACAATTTTTGAATTTCTGAGAGGGGTACTTCTTCTGCCGACTAGCGCACATCGAGCATCCTGTGCAAGCAAACGGAAAAAGAGTTAAACAAACGCCGAGTGTAACAGAGACGCGAGTGTGGCATGGCAAAAAAGAGAGTGACCAAAAAAATACATTCAAAGTACCGCAATTTGTTTACACTACCGGTCACATGAGTGTCCGAAATTGAATTCTGAATTGGTAAAACTGTTTCTCGACACACGCCCTTTACACATACTCGAACGTATTTTTTTTCTGCCCGTTTCATTTGATGGAAAGTCAACAAACAGTTGCAGACTAGCAGCAGCAGCACTGACTACGACTATGTGACACTATGAGCCGAGGCAGACAGACGAACTGATATCATTTTCCATGTGATTTTAAGTGAAAAACCAAAAAATAAAAATAAATGGAAAATCTACTACGCGCCACTAAATAGAGCGGCAACAAGTTTGCCAAAACCGCTCTGTGTTTGATATTAGCAATGTGCTGCTGCTGTTGCTTAGTTGCATGGTGTTCGCGCCGAGTAAATTTGCTGAATAAATTTCTTGTCCTTCCTGCTATACTTATTAAGTAAATTTGCTCTTTGGTAGAAGCAACCAAGCACCTCAAATATTAGCCACTTCTGCATGTATGGAAATTTGAAAGAACTTATTTTCAACTACTTATGACGAAGTATTTCAGGATTCCTTAATTAGCGAATTTTTGACAATGCTCGCCTAACAAACTATTGCAACTCATGACTCACTCTGCTACTACGAACTATTTTCATTTAACACTTTTTAAGTTAGTTATTTTTATTGAAATTTAGCAAAATTTCAAAAGGAAATTTGAAATCTTGAAAATGAATGATATTTTTCATTTAATGCTGCACTTCACTTTTAGCTTTCTACTTTTTTTTTTATCTCTTATTCTTGTTATAGAAATGTCTCCTCTCTTCTTATTTTCCCAAGCATCACTGCAAAATTTATAAACTTTTTTTTCCTTTTCATTCATCCGATTTGTGTGTTGTTGTACGTAAGTAAGTGTGTAGTTGCCTTGCCTTCGTTCTCCATTTCTACGAATATATTTTTCTCATGAAATCATTCGTGCAAAATTTTATTCAGTTGACATTTTTTGATTAGCTAAATTTAATTTTCTCACAATTTTGCATTTTGTATGTGTATTTTTCTTTGTCCCTCTCTCTTTCTCTCTCTCGCTTTCTATATCCGAGTTGATATTTTTGAATTTATAATTGTTAGATTTTTAGCAACATGCAAATGAAAGTTTTAAAACTCGTGTTCATAAACTAAAGGAATGACGATGACTGCGACATAATATAATCACGAATTTTCTTTAGTCGCCCCTAGCTATTCGAGTAATAGCCACGATATGGCAAGAAGGCTCATTATCAAAAGTTAAAGTTAAAGTTTGTGTTTACTTACGGTTGAATGAAAGATAAAAACACTGTTGTTTAAAGATGTGTGGAAATCCATTAAGAATGTACACCCTTATTGGGAGTTCTGGGCGAAAAAATATTTTGCTGGTTCAAATACTGACATGACATAGAAGATGTAGGGTTCAACATAGTTGAAAGTGCGTTAACTGCTGACAAAAATCGTAGTTATTTGAATGCTGGAGAACGCATTCGGACCGACATTGCTAAGGAGTGAGATTGAAAAAATCTTAACACACGTTCTACCTAATAATTTTTTTTGGGTGTAAAATTTAAAAATTTCTTTGATCTAGTTTAGTTATCTTTGAAAAATATGTCAGTTATTATTTTTAATGACAAACATGTTGATTTATTGTGAGTTTGATCAAAATAAGTGAAGAAAAAGAAGTACGTCTTAAAATGATTAAAAAATTTCAAAAAAATCCAAATTGGTCCTACAAAAAATTGGCCAAAGAATTGAGAAGGTCTGCCGTCAAACTGTTTCCAATGTTATTAAACAGTTTCAGGAGAATTTGACCATAGATAGGAAACCTGGTTCGGGAAGAAAACAAGGACCACATGATATTGGGAAAGCCAAGAAAATAGAAAGCATATTGAAAAGATCTCCAAACACATCTGCTAGAAAAGCTGCCCGGTTAGCCCAGTGCTGTGACTATTTGGTGCGAAAAGTTAAAGCCAATGCAGGCTTGAGAACATACAAAGTCCAAAATGTTCCAGACAGGAATGCTGCAAGAAATTTAGACGCCAAAAGTAGGTCTCGGAAATTAAAATCGAATTTCATGAATTTCAAAAATATCCATGTTGCATAATGGACGACGAAACGTATGTAGTGGCAGATTTTACGCAGCTTCCGGGTAAAAATTTTTATGTTGCTGATGCTCGAGTAAATGTCGAAGAACAATTTAGAATCCAAAAGCAGACAAAATTTTCTAAAAAATTCCTGGTATGGTTGCGACAAAAGAAGCAAGTCATTTGTTACAGTGGGCTCTATAAATATCAAAATATACATCAAAGAATGTTTGAAAAAAAGGCTTCTTCCTTTCATAAGAGAGCACAATGTGTCCACATATTTTTGGCCCGATTTGGCAACATGTCTCTACGGCAAGAAAGCTCTGGAGTGGCACCAAAGTAATGACATAGTTTTTGTACCAAGAGAGGCCAATTCTCCAAATTGTCCGGACCATGTAAAGGGGCGAGGGCTTTGCGTCTCCGGACGAAGGGAGATCTCGAGGGAAGTTGAAAGTAGTCGTTTAGAGAAAAAGAAGGAAGGCAGCAGTAAGCGTTTTTACAATATTTATTTATATATGTACATTGTAATTGGCCGTACCTTTTCCACCTCGATTTTCCTTAAGGCTTGGAGTAGTGGCGTCGGGTAACGGGTCTTCTAAATGCTGGGTTGATTGCTGCGGTGGACGTCTTCTCTTCTCAGCTTCTCGATTAGTAGTCAGTCGACCAGTGGAGAGATATTGGGCTTTTGTGAAAAAAACTTAAAGAGCACAAAAAGGTGTCCCAAAATATCGAAGATTTTAAAAGTAGATGGACAAACTGCTCCAAAAAGGTGTCTGAAACAACTATCATATCTCTAATGGAAGGCTTACCAAAAAAAAGGTCCACGAGTTCATAAATAGTGGTTAGAACTATAAAAGTTATATTTTTCTGTAATTTGTAAAATATTATCAATTAAATAAAAAAAACTCAAAACTCTAAGATCAACCGTTTTTATATGTATGTATGTTAAGATTTTTTCGATCTCACTACTTAACAGCCTTTAATATTTTCTACTTACGATGCAATCTTACTACTTAAAAACCAGTATTTTAATTTTATAGTTAAATTTTTCCTGCCTTCTCCCTTTCCATACCATCTTCCATGCCAACATACAGACACTCAAACATGAACAACCGTTGTTACGTGTTCAGACATAGTTCATTCAGTTTATTTTGAACACATTCTCAGACATAAGATAAGAACTAACCTAAGATATAATCTACATACGTTTTAAAAACATAAGAAATAAATAAAAATATTGAATTTAGTACTTGAAAGGAGAATTAAACTAAGTTTGGTAAAAGTGAATTGGTATCACAAATTTCTTATACTTGTTTATTCGGAAGAATGTCCAATTTAATATTCTCTATTTCCAGCGTTCGACGATTCTTCTCAATTTTTGTTTCTACTTCCTCCTTTCTCTTTTTCTCCATTTCCAAGTTATGTCTCATATGTTTCATTTCCAATATCGCTTCACCCACTTTGGCGCACAAATCTTGATGCATTTCCGGCTCTTTAAAGACTACTTCGTTAGTTGTCATCTTACAGGATTTTCCTTTGGAGTTTAATCTTTCTTGAGTAACAGCAGCTTGACTTGGGATAAGAGGATCAGACGATGAACTCATGGCTTCAACTAATGGGTGATCTATGCTGCTTTCCCCTCATTCCCCCAACATTTCATTTTCAAGAAATGTTTCTACTTCTATGCTTAACCCTTTTTCCTGCTCAGCCGGAGGTAATCCAGAAGCCTTTGAATTTCCAACACCTTCTACAGCCTCCTTCATTGCAATGAGCTGAAAAATAGACTCTTCCGCAAGTGAAAGTTAGGTCCACCTCCTGTTCCTCTTTCATAAATTTTATTCAAGGAAGCCTTCTTCCGTACGTAGCGCTTTTGATCTGACTAAACCTAATCAAAAAGGGTTCTATTAGCTAAAGGCTTATATAATCAATTAAATTCATACCTCATTCCATGGAGATACGGCCTTCACTGGTAGGCCTGAGCTATTCAACTCCAATGTTAATTCCTTCCAAAATTGCGACATTTTGTCACGATATTCCCAGACAAAACCTCTAGCAATATCAGGTTTCTCCAGCATTCTATTCAGTAGAACCTCGCTTTGAACCTTATTTATTGCTTTAATCTTGAAAAACACACAAAAATTATTTATCTCACTTTTCTTTGTTTTAACAATGCAAAACTTACATTTTTCCGATGTTTTCGCTTCCAAAAGTGAAGTGAAAAATAAAAGTGAAAAATTCAAAATATTCCGTGTGAAAAAAGTGTTGCCAATAAGGGGAAAATTTTCGAACATGAAAATTTTCTGCCCCGAATTCACAATAAAGGAAAAGTGAAACATTCCGGGCGAATGCCGTATTCACGATAAGTAGTCATTTTATAAGCCTAAAAGCATGCAATACTTTAAGCTTACACTTATTTGAAATAGTTTTATCCATAACAAAATGGTTTTTCCAAATTTCCATAACGTATTACATAAGATATCAAAATGCAAATAATATTTCCGTACATATTTATTTTCAATGACTCATTATCAGAACGAGCAAAATACTATAAGCAAAATGCAAGTTAGTGTCATTTCCAGTGATACGACTATAAAGACATGCTCATGAATGGACATTAGTCCTTTGCAGTCAGGAGTCAATCATTTATATTATTTTACTAGAATTTATCTGTAGAATAATGGTCTTGTTTCATGAACAAGACCTGATCGCCGAAGAGACTATAAATTATGTACATATTACCTACAATCTAAAATATTATAGAACATTTTTGTTGTTACCATTTTATACAAATACCTAACGATTGACTAACATTTCAGTATAATTTGATATCGAATACGCCTAACTAACTTACACCAATGTCAATTTGAATACATAGCACTCATTACTCGTATCAACATACCTACATACGAGTACATACATACATATATATGTACATCCTTACATACCTATGGACATCGTAGTCTGCACAACAAATTGTTGGTTTAGTGGTTGATTGTATGTGGTAACCTCATGAAGCATTGATTGATACTAAACACCTTCTCAAATGTTTTCGTAATTCGTGCATGTAGTAAATGATGTGCATTTGTGTATTTGTAAAAGGAAGCATTTTCCTTAGTTAAATTTGAAGTAAATAAGCAGTGATTTGTCTGCAATTGTTAATAGTACCATGGTATTCCTAAATTGTATTGCATTCAAAATCATTGTAATTGTTGTATGCGTATTCCTGACGATGATGCAATGATGTATTCTTCCTACAATTGTTAATGATACATACGATACATACAGTGATGAAAAAAATAGTAGAAACGACATATTTTTCCTTTAATGTTCATGAATTTTCTTTTCAATGTTATAATTTTTATTTATTACTTATTCCATTATATTTCAAAATAAAAAAATAAGAAGATATTTCTGAAATTCCATATATAAAAAAACTTCATTTATTACGCTTGGAAAAAAAAACATTAACAAAAAACTTGAAACTAAGGAAAAGTAAAAGTAAAAGTCTTTGATTAAAATTAGTAGAAAGTTTTTTTTTTAATATTTGGTAGTTCTACCACGATTTTTTATAACTTGGACACACCGACGATCCATGCAATCCACCAGTTTGGCACAAATTGATGGATCAGTGGCGTACCATTCAGCCTGTACTTTTCTCCATAAATCCTCTTTATTTTTGGACTTAAAACCAGCAATTCGTTTTTTTAAGACTCTCCAAAGATGTTCTATTGGATTCAGGTCTGGTGATTGTGAAGGCCATTCCATCAAAGAAATTTGGTTGTCCCGGAACCACTTTTTGGCAAGTTTTATTGAGTGTTTGGGGTCATTATCTTGCATGAACTCCCACTTTATTGGCATTTCTTCCTCTGCATATGGCAGCATTATACTATATAGTATGTTAACGTAGTCGGTGGTACACATTTTACCTTTCACCCAATTGGACCAACACCGAATGCTGAAAGTCGTCACCATAGCATAATGTTGCCACCACCATGCTTAATCGTTTTTATTGTGTGTTTTGGATCGTGTGCAGTATTTTTGGGGCGCCTTACTTGGGGTTTTCCGTCAGATCCAAACAAATTCATCTTTGTTTCGTCAGACCACAAGACGTTATTCCGATTAGTTCGCTTTGAATGTGAAATTGATTCGGTTCTGGATGTTCTTGCTGAGGAATGGTACTTTCTTAGCTGAATGTGCCTTCAAACTACGTTCTATCAGCCTATTCCTTATTGTACGGCTCGTAACAGGTGCATTTAACTCCTTCCTTAGTTCTACCGATGAATGAAATGGATTTTTTTTCGACTGTCGAATAAGAAGTTGATCGAATTTATGGAAGGTTTTTCGCTTCCTGCCTCTTTTCTCTTGTTTTTCTTCAAAATGAATTGCGGAAAACACTTTTGTTTTTGGAGCACTTCATTATTTGCGCAATTTCAGCCATTGATTTGCCTTAGTTTTTGAGATTTCCCATGACTTCTCTCTCCACATCTGTGCAATGCACTCCACGACCCATTCTGAATCTAGAAACAATGCAGAAGGACGAATTTCGCAAGAATTGCTATTCTGACACTTTTTCCTTTTTAGAGGAAACTGTCTAAAAACTACCTCAATTAAAATATTTCACACGTTCTAGGAAAATATTCTGACGAAATTTAATCGCGTTTCTATTTTTTTTTTCCAAGGCATAAACGTGGTTGATTGAAAAACACTCAAATGCAACAAGTATTCATGCCGAAATATGCACAAAATTGAAAACAAAATAAAGTACCGTTATCAGCAAATCGTGCACAGTAGGCTTCACGCATAGAATTCGCTAAGAAAATTATCGGTATGGTTAGAATTGTTAAAATGTATGTCGTTTCTATTATTTTTTCCATCACTGTATAAGTAAATGCGCACACATATCAGTTAATTACATACATACTATATGTATGTAAGTATGTACATACTCGTAATATACTTACTAAAATTACAAATAATTTCAACTATTTAAACAGAAAATTATCTTATCTACATGTAAATTTTCGCTTGAATCGGAATTAGTTGTAGTATGTTGCAGCAATTCGTACGCGCTCAATTCAAAGCGCATATTCTTGTGCATGTAAGCCTAAATGTATGCTGTTTTTTTTTTTTTTGGCATACTTACTACCTCTTGCTCAGTAGTCAGTATGTGTGTGTGTGTGTGTGTGTGTGTGTGTGTGTGTATTGTAAATCATTAACGTCATTAATGCTGATATTATAACAAAATAAATATTATTAATTCAGCAGCATCATCATCATCGTCAGTTTCCTTATCATAATTTAAGTAAACGTGGTAAATATATTTATTCTCCATCTAGTACGAGTACTGAGTCGCTGAGAGAACTTTTATGAAGTAATTAGTATTAAATATTATTTGAAGTTTCAAAAATTTGTATGTGAACTTTTTGCATACATTCTTATTTAGTCTGAAAAATAAAATAAATATCCAAATTGCATGAAAGTTAATTTTTACATGTAAAAAATGTAAACAAACACCAAAAAACAATAGAGGGATTCTCTGAGGCTGGCATATGCCCTTGCACGATTCAAGAATAGCAAAATTTGTCGTTGTTTCTGCGTTGTATGGATGTCAAAGTCTTGCCATTCTGCTTATTCTTTTACACCTTGCATGGGCTTTAGAAAATTCTCCTAATACTTATGTTAACAATGTGATAATCACTAATTGCAATAATTCGATGAATTCTTACTTACTTTACTTTTAATGGCACAACAGGCCATGGAGGGCCTAGGCCGAACTTTTTCGCATTCACTCATGTTGCGCGTGTTAAGTATATTTGTACATGAATGAAAGGGACCTACAGTTTAATGCAGAATCCGAACGGCGAAGTGAGAAGCTTTTCATAGGCAACTTTTGCAATTTTTACTCTTGTAGGTTTGCCATTGTCTGCCATGAGGTGGTGCCGTGTAGAATAATTCCTTTTATCAACTTTTTGATTTTGCCTGTGCCGAGATTCGAACCCCGGACACTCTGCGTAGCAGTCCAACGCACTACCACTACGCCACAGCGACCACAATGAATTCGCTTAGCTTTTTTGTTAAAGACTGTATCACAGTTAATATATCTACTAACTTGAACTTAAAGAATTGTTTAAATAATTATGTTAAAATTTCAAACCAAGTGAGCAATTTTTAAAGTTTTTTGTTTGTTTACATAAACATGTTGTTGCCCCAGTACCTCTTCATGATAAGCAACTTTTTCTTCGGCACGCAACATGTAGGAGTAAAAGGAATTTTTTTTTGTTCTATAGAATAGAACTGGCATATAGTAAAATTATAGGTTTGCCTTATCACCTTAATTCCTGTTATACCAGAATATCTTAGAACTCATAAAAGTTAAAATTTATACGTAGCACTTAAGTTGTGAAGGGAGCTTTGAGGTTTTAATGGTGTTGTTTCAACGGCTGCCTTCTCCTGGGTGCCGTTTTGGCATCATAACCTCATTTACTATTAAGAAACGGTTTGATTCTGATTCTTCTATGTCATTGTAACTGTGACAGGAAGTATTGTAAGGGTTGTTTAACCTAGCGGCACGTATCCCAAATTTCCTATGACCAGTGAGAAATGTAGTTAGACCGGCTAGGTTTGGACGGTAATAGATCAGTAGCTGTGTGGTTATTTGGGTATTATATTTTTGTCTCCTTTCTGGATGTGACGCATGTGGAGATCCTTGATTTTGGCGAACGGATTAGCAACAGTTTCTGTTCAGCGACATTAAGAGCAGACTCTAATTCTTCACCCATCTCTTCACCCTCAATGTTTCTAAGGCCGAGAACTCCCATAAGAATAATTGATAGCATACGAGCTAACAAGGCTATTTCATCTATACATTGTCATATCAATCTAGAATTGATAGTGACGGAATTGACGGGCTTGACAGCAGCTTGAGTGTCTGTAAAAATTACTACTTTTATCCCATTCTCTATTAGGTTATGCTGCTCCTTGCGTCTCGCAAGAAGTTCTGCCTGAAGAATGTTGAATTTGTTACGACGTGAATTGATTGATTCAGTAAGTTGGGGGGAGGGGCTTTGAGTAGAAGTCTCCAAGCGCACCGCAATCCAACTTGGACCCGGCTGTGTAGACTTCAGAGACGGTAAAAGCCCCCGAACACTGTCTTATATTGTGAAGTTTCCTACCGATTTAAGCTTTTATTTCTCAAGTCCTTCAGAGTGTCTGAAGGACTGTGAGTCTGTACATGTATGTATGTATGTCTTTCAAAAGTCATATGAATTCCTTGATTTCAGCTTGAAGATCAATCTACATATTTCAATTAACTAGGTCAACAGGCAACTATGGAGTCACCAGTATCTCTTCACAGCAACCGCATTAAAACTTATCAGTCAAATGCTGTGGTAATCAGCATAAATAAATAATTCTATTACCATCATGCTTAAAATTAACTTCATAGTTGTTGGTGTGCGGCGCACAGTTTTCCCCTTCACTGTACGCCTACAATCAGGTTCCTAAAAATGTAGGTACATACCACTCCATTTAGTCGATTAAATTTCTTCTCTTCTCTGTCATTACCGTCTATGAAGCTATGAAGCGATGCCTTGGGCTGTCAGCTGTAAGTAGATATTCCGTATCAAAGCTAAATGAATTATAATTCCGATAATTATTACCTAAAATGAAATTCAATACACAGCTTAATTTGGCGATATGATTTCAAATTCGAAATTAGGATTTGTATTAATGTGAAATACATAATAAATATATTTATGAAAGTAATTTAAGCATTTCAAAATTAAAATATCACCAAAGCTGAAACGTTTTTCCTCCCAAGCTCAACTTCTTCTTTATTATTCTAGAAAACCATAAACAAAAAATCGCATGCAAAATGAGAAAGCAAATTAAAAAAATCTGCGCACGGCGTAAACTTTTGCAATAATTTTTGGGTTAAAAAATATATATAAAAAAAAAAATATAATAAAATTCGGATGTAGGGTAACAAAAAAAGAAAGAAAAAGTATAAAATTATCGCGCACAATGCATTGTAATAAAATATATACGGAACAAAACAACATAACTGCAACGCGCGTGGGAAAAGTTTATATCATATTGTGCTGCAACTGGAGCAAACCCACAACCAGCAGCAGTAACAACCAACAACAACAAAATCATAACTCATATTGTGCACACACACATGTGACGCATCATCCGACCATATCCATGTCAAAATAACTGAGCTATATACTTACATACTACCTACGATGCAGCCCATCAACAGTCGAACAGACCAGACGAGCGAGGCCGACTGAGCGACTGAGCGACCCACCGACCAAACGCCAAACGCCACGCTGCAACTGTGCAACAGACACTTGAGTATGCATGCGTTGAGTTGCTGTTATTTGCTGCTGCTGATACGGAAGATACTACTGCCTGCCGATGCCACACGCTCAAATTTATTACATTTAAGGACAACAGGATATGCAGATGCACTTACACCCAGCAGCAGCCGCTAGCAGTCAGCAGGCATTGGCGGCAGTAGCAGTTGCTGCAACCGAGTCAGAGAATTGGAATTTTCAATATGCGCTATTTCCTTGTTTTGTTATTTTGCTCTTTCTGTTTGTTTTAAATGTGTAGGCTCTTACTCTTACTCAAAATTTATTTTTTTTCCTTTTTTTTTTTTTTTTTTTTTTTTTTGTCATTCCAAAAGGAAAATTAAAAACAAAGTGCCGAAACCGAAACAAAAAAGTAAATAGGTCAATTCATGTGGATGCGACGTTATGCAAGTGGAAAAACTATTTTTTAATGCCAAAAGTGCATCAGCAGTGGCAGTCAGCATCATCATCGCCACACATTGATAAGTGGGCGGGCGTGCCACTTTGCCATTTATACTCGCGCTTACGTTGGAATTTGGGGTGAATTTGAATGCTTCGTTCTTTTGTGCACGAACTTGAACATTTACTAAATGCATTCATTGATCGCGTTTTTATTATTACTTATTATGCAAATGCTTGGCAATTTAAATATTTTACAAGTAATTAGTAAAATACTTTCAAGCATTATGACTAAATACTTAGTTTTGAATTGAAATTGGGTTTTATTCGCAGGAAAATAAATACTTAGGTAATGATGTTGTAAGCTGCTCAGCAAATTGATTTTTCCTAGTCTAAAGTTTTCTGGTAATTTTTTCTGTATTTCGTTCAGCAAATTTTATTATTTCGTAAATATCAGAAGTACGCCCTCTAGTGGTCGTTTTTGAATTGCAATTTTAATAATCAATTAAAGCCCTCGAAACATCAATATTTGGAGCATTTGTTGCCAACTGCATAAAAAAAGTGTGCCCGTTTAAAGTAGCTCTAATCTTCATCTCAGTTTTTGCCAGATTAATTTCTTGCACATTCTTCAGCTATTTCTACAGTTCCATTCTAAGTAGCTCTTGACAATAGTTGTTAGGAAAATATTTTCAAGCAAATACTTTACTGTGGTAAAGCCGTCGCTGTGGCGTAGTGGTAATGCATTGGACTGCGACGCAGAGTGTTCGGGGTTCGAATCTCGGCACAGGCAAAATTAAAAAGTAGAAAAAATAATTTTTCTACAAGGCACCACCTCTTGGCAGGCAATGGCAAATCTACAAGAGTAAAAATTGCTATGAAAATCTTTTCACTTCGCCGTTCGGATGCGGCATTAAACTGTACGTCCGTTTCATTCATGTACAAATATAACACGCAGAACATGAGTGGATGCGCAAAGCTCGGCCTAGGCCCTCGATGGGCTGTTGTGCCATTAAAAGTAAATTACCAGTGTCAAATTGAATATAGAACCTTATGGATTATCCTAGGTTTAACTCGGTCCCAACAATTGACACCAGACTCGGCTAAATAATTGCGTTCATACTTGGCCCAACATTAAAATGTCACGCTTTGCAATTTAGGGCTAATGATATGACACGCATGTTGATGTTGAGCCCGCGTAGGTTTCTGTTTTAAAGTCTATGAAGGAAGTCTTTATATTGTCTCGCAAATTATCAAGATCTTCGATGTCGAGTTTCAATTCAAGTTTTAAGCCATGTTGAAGTTTGTTTTGAAACGAATCATTTTCAGCGATCTACCTATATTCATTGTTGGATTCAGTTTTCTCTATAAAGGATGCCTATATTCAGCACATATAGGTCGATGTAGGGCAAATCTGTATATTTGATACACGTCTTCAACCTTCATACGACCTACTACTGTGGGCAAAAGTTAGTAAGACTTTGTTCATAATTTCAAATTTTTTTATTTATTCTTCCAAATCTATTTCGTTCCCTTCAAAGTAATCCCCCCCGGCCCCAATACACTTGTGCCAACGTTTTTTCCAATTCTCGAAACAGTTGTTAAAGCCAATTTCCCGAATAGCCTTCAATGCGCTTAGCGATTCATGTTTAATGTCTTCAATTTACTTAAATCGTTGTCCACGAAGCGGTTTTTTGAGTTTAGCAAATAGCCAAAAGTCACACGGTGCTAAGTCAGGCGAATAGGGTGGTTGCGGAACGATATCAGTCGAATTTTTGGCAAAATGGTCTCGTGGTGATTTTGGAACTAATCGTGCATTCACTCTTCTTAGGCCCAAATGATGTTTTAAAATGGTTTTCACTGATCCTTCCGATATTCCAACGATGCCAGTAAGGTCTCTGACTGTTAATCGTCGATTCTCGAGCACCAATTCCTTGATTTTATTGACGTGTTGATCATCAGTCGATGTTGATGGCCGTCCTGGACGTGGTTCGTCGTCAACGCGTTCTCGACCATCTTTGAACAATTTGTACCAATCAAAAACACTTGCTCGCGACATACAATTATCACCGAAGGCCTTTTGCAACATTCTGAACGTTTCGGCACCAGAAATTTGATTCCGCACACAAAATTTAATGGAACTTCCTTGTTGAATAATTTCACTCATTGTGAATGCATCATCGCCGAATGCACTTTTTGTACTTCAGAAACACAAGCGTATACTAAACACTAATGATTATTTTGATGTGACATTTGGCACAGATGTAACCGACAGTCATACCAACCTTAAAAAAATAATATTTTGATGAATGGGTTTCCGCTCGAAATTTAAATTAAAAAATCTTACTAACTTTTGCCAACAGTAGTATACACACATATTATAGGTGAATTAAGCAAGGTCATTCCCGCACTGGTATTTCTTAAATCGAATTCAAAATTCAAAACAAAAACCGGCACATGTCAAAACCGTAGAAAGTAGAATGCGCAGAAAGTTTAAAGTTTAACACTGTGTATTGATGCGCGGTAAGTAAATTAATTTTTAGAATCAATCAAATTGAATTTAACTTACCGATTTCCATTTTTGCAAAGCCTCAGTTAGTTTTCAGTTTTCAAAGATCATAATCACCGTTATAGTCTGCTCTTCCTCGGAAATGTTTACATATTTTCACATGCCTTACAATAATTTTCACACTGTGCCAACTCGCATTGCGAAAGTAATCGCATTTGGTGTGTGATGTTGTTGTGTGATGACCCACACAACACACACACACACACATACACACATACACACACACACACACACACACACACACACACACACACACACACTTACTCCTCCCTCCGGAACTTGTTGAGTTGTCGACCACACATAGTGTCACTTTATCAGTGTCGCGAGTGCAGTAAATGTGTAGTTGAGAAAAAACAAAATTAACTTTTAAACCTTTTGCATTTTATTATTTTTTCGCGGAATATTTTTTTTTTTTTTATTGTTGTTGCTCGTGTTATTGTGAGAGCATCAGTCCGCCTCACCCTTCACGCTGGTGGCTGACTATTTAAGTCAACCACTAGCAGCAACACCATCATCGTTGTCGTCATCATGCACGTTTGCCACCATTTATGGTAAACCCTCAAATGTGCCACATGTTTTCGGTCAGACTCTTTAATCATCGCCAACGCCACCGACATTGCTGCTGCATCCAGCGCACAACGCTCGGCAATTTGTGCTATTAAGGCCATTTCGCATGCAATACTTATTTGTTTGTTGTTTTTGTTGTTCTGTTCCCTGCACTGTTCGTTTTCCCCGTTTGCTGTTTTGTTTGTTTGTTTGTTTGTTTGTTTGTTTGTTTGTCGGACGTAAACAGCATGTAGCAGCATGCGTGCTTTAAGCGCTTTTCATAGGCTTGAAGATTTTCTACAATTATTTTCTGTATCGAAATATTTTTGTATAATTTTTATCGTCTTTTTTGTTTATTTAACTTTTGAATTTCTCTTTTTATTGATACTTTTGCAGATTTGTTTGACTTCAATTTTGTTTTTTCTTTTTTTTTTTTTTTTTTTGCTTAATTTTAGTTTGATTGATTTGATCTGACATATTGATTTTAAAATGGAATTGGTTTTTAATTTAATTGATTGATGTCAGAAGTTTTCTTACCAGACTTTCAAAAATATTTTTTTGTTTAGGTTTATTGTTTATTGTACAGTTTTAATGATTATATACAGAACAATGCAAATCAACTTTTACAATGCCGTCTGCTTGTTCTCAGTTTACCTACCCCAAGAGCCCTACCTCGGAAAGTATCCTTTCCCCTCATTAATTAGATGGATTAATTTAAAATTAATAAAATTCAAAAATCAACATCAATACTCTTGAAAACTTAAAAGATGAACTCATAATTTCACACAAAAGTAATTATGTGATTAATTTCAATCTATAATTTCATCTGTGCAGTCATCTGTGCAGTCGTCGAGTGCGGTTGCATTTCTTTAGTCACTATCTTTAATATATAAAATTTATCCGTGTGCTGGTCTGGTTACTACCTATAGTTGATAATATATGTGAAAAATGTTATGGCTTCTTTGCCATGACGATCTGCCTCAAATGTATAACTCAATGTTTGCCTGATAATAACATCGCAGGTGGTGTCTGCGAACTTAAAGTGCATATAAGAGGTACCAAGTTAAACTCTATTAATTTAAACATGTTAAAAATGACCAAGGACATTGTCTATAGTTGTGCTCCTCTCCTTTTTCGCAAACTAAAGTCAACGAAGTGTTAGCAAGCTTGAAAGTGCTCAGTGAATTTTTAAACTCAGTTCCCATAGCGAAATTCTGATGATCTAACAAACTACTCTATTAATTCTCCAGCTGCGAGCAATAAAATGTCGATTCGCTCCAAAGCAAAGGTCATTGACCCTAGCCGAATGCCTCTGCTTTCTAATATAAAACGCAATAGCATATGAAATTCACCTGTGGTATTGCACTCAGCAAATAAAAATAATAAAAACATTAATGTCCATCCTCTCAATCGCTGCTGCGCAGTGCATCGAATAGAGAGCTCTTAAAATCATTCTGTCTATCGAGTTGAGTGCAATCTACATACAATAACAAAGTCTACTAATTTTACATTGGTAAGCTGCCTTCCATTCATGTACAAATATAACACGCACAACATGAGTGGATGCGAAAAGCTCGGCCTAGGCCCTCCATGTTCGACCAACACATCATATTTTACTCTCGTGCTGGGTGTAGTCGTTACATTGGTGTTCGTTAAATAGTTGATCTTTGTCGAAATTCAGTTTTTCTTGTAATAAAATGTTTGCGCAACGGCAACACTAAATGGTGTACCAAAAAACTTTAAACGATTTTATTAATATGGAGTGTGAAATTAACAATATAATTGAAAAATTGTGAAAATAAAATGATTTTTCTTCAATAGTTTTATGAATAATATATTTCATATTCACTTTCACAAGAACTAAAAAATTTCTCAACTTCGCTTTTCTGCATATGAAAATAATGATGTACAGGTGATGTGCATGTTTCCCTTCAATTTTACATACATTTTTGTTCCTTTTTTGTAGAATAACTCATTGCTAACCCTGAATACTCGGCGTGCTCGGTGTACATTTCACCCAGCATATCGTGTTCGGTGTGAGAGTGGGTAAAAGCTCTTTGTTTTCGTGTCCGGGCAACAACAATTGCATGGTGTTCGCCGAGTAAACTTTGAATATAACCACAGCCTTAGTGATACTGATAGTATGGACGCTGATATTACTCGAATGAATGCCGAAACTATTCCCATCGTATCTACCGTTAGTGAGGCAAATTATATTCTGCCTCTCTCGTATGCTGATGCTGCTCTCGCTATCGTAATGAACTCTTCGGACGCTAATGCTTCGCTGTCTGCTAATATCTTTGAATGGCTTTCCTATGCTGCCGCTGCTATTGCAGATTCATACTCTTTTGATGTAGCTGATTCGCCGTATGCCGTATGGTGTAAAGCAAATTCGTAAAAAACGTACTTTTGTTGTTAGAAGAAATGCAAATATTGAATTGAATGTTGTTGGTCTTATGAAATGGCTTCATTTGTCTTCTTTTAAGCCTTCGGGTTCCACTGAAAATATAACAGCTTTTATCTCTAAACATGCATGCATCGATCGTATACAAATCTCTTGCTACCAATTAATTAAGAGAGGCATGGAGCCTGAATCGTTAAAAAGAGTAAATTTTAAATTACGCATTAAACTGTTGATTTCTGCGTTATGGCCTGCTTCAGAAAAGTAAGCCACTTTAGTTTTTTTCAAAGACCAGGTACTCCCGCATCAGTCTCATAAATTATGTTGTTCATGCTAATTTAACTGCCGACTCTTCGGATTCTAGTCTACCTATAATTAATTAATTAACTACATAATTAACTTAGTTTGTAAGTAAATTGTAATCTGTAAGAGCAGAGCCGCCCAGTAGGCGGAATTAAATAAAAGAAATAAATTCTGTGCGTGATTTATTTCTTAAAAACTCTTAATTTTCAGTGATGAAAGAGTTTGACATTTAATTTCACATTCTTTCAAGTCCAATTAAAATTTAATGAAACATTTTCACAGTCAATGCGATTAATTTTATTTATTTTAAATTTCATATTGAAAAAATTTTTTATGGACTGCGCCAGATATATTGCAAAAGTAAATGAAACAATAAAATAAAATGAGAAAAATTTGCAACAAATTACAAGAAATTAAAGCGGCTTCTGGCCGTGGGAGGAAATGAGGAGGTTTGGGGTTAAAACCCCCTTCCCCTCCTTTGCCAACAGATAACTTACATGATAATGAGCACACAACAATTGACCCAAGAAGGACCTAAACCAAGATTTTGTTATCACATTTCATTGCTTTAACTGATTAAAAACTTACAAGGGGCAAAAATACAAAGCCCTCTTCTAAATCGCAATCGCTGGATCCGCTAGTTTTTTGTAGTAAAACAAAAAGAGAAAAGTTTACAAAGAAATTAATACAAAAATATATTAATGCAATTAAAATTGAGCACAAATAATTGCAACAATGAACAAATAAAAAGGCAGCGCGCTTTCATTCATTCATTTATTAATTCGTGTATTTTTGCAACGTATTCAATGATGCAAAAATTAACATCAACCAAATGGGCCAAGCAGCAGCCACCAAACCAAATCAACAGCCAACAGCAACAGGACCAGCAATGGCAACACTAAGAGCCTCAACGCCAATCAGCCACTGTGCATTCATAAGGAAAATACACAGAGAAATTAATTTCCGTTAATACGGCAGCCATTTTGTATAGTACATGTATGTATGTATGTATGTACATATGAGCATATACATACATACGGTATGTAGAAACAAGAACAGCAACAACCAGCGCCAAGTGAAAATGGCGGAAATGAAAATTTGTTAATTGCCATTTTAATTGAAAATATTGGAAGCTTTATTAAAACAACTTTATTACTTACTTGCTGCACCACACTCACAAGCAAACACACAAACACATACATACTTACTCGTACATACATACATAAGTACTTACTTATAATATTTAAAGTGATAAAAATGACAAGTGAATCATAAAGCGAACGTACAAAGTAAAGCAATAATATATTAAAAATTTCATTGCTTCCTTTTCATGTGAAGCTACAATTTTAATTTAATTTTTTTATGTTATAAGCTCATAATCTTTTTATTGAAATACATAAGAACTGAGTCATTATTGAATTGATTTTCTTTCTGTATGAAATTGAGTTTGATGGGGAAGGATATTACAATTTCGATGGTGTTGTTCACTCTCGGCATTACTCCCTGCATTAGGCACCTACTTGGGTAACGAGCATTAGATGCCTATTTGGGTAAGTGGCTTCAGTTGATCAGGGCTGAAGTAGCTAATCTATTCCAGGTGCCACTTCAACTTGTGGTGATTAGTGCCTCAAAGTTAGTCTGGATTTAAAATTTAAAATTTTCTACAAATACCAAAAATCGGCAAAATTCATTCCATTGACACAGTTGCCAACTTATTGGTAGTGTTTCCCACTAGATCTGATGTTTTTCAATGTTAGCCATGTGGCATATTTAACAACAACAAAAACGCTGAAAACAGACAAACCCCTGATAAGATCCGGTAGTGGGGCATAACACGCTTCAAGAACATATTGCTTCCTTAGAGAAATTTCAAGCCGTATGCATATGAGTATCACCAGAACACTGCCCCTTGCCCAGGTCTAAGCAATTTGATGTGATAAAATCGGAACTTATTTCTTGGGAAAATATAGATATTCTTACTTGATCCAATGCGTTTTCTACAGTCTTAATATCGAACATAAAATATAATATTTTTAGAGTATAAAATGCACTTAAATATTGCTAAAAGTAAATATTCAGGTAATTGAATAATCCGTGGGATCACACCCTTCATCTAGTATGGCTTGCAATCGTCGTCTCATAGAATTCACTAATTTTTTTGGTGAAAGACTCTGAAATTTCCCCCCAAATCTTTGATATCTCGTGTCATAGAATGCACCGATTTTTTGGTGAAAGACTCTGAAATTTCCCCCCAAATCTTTGATATCTCTCTCTTTGCGGCCTACTAAAATTTTTCAATTTTGACTTCACTTCACCTCATAAATGCTTAATAGCGTGCATGTCGAGTGATTGCGGTGGTATTTTAAGTTGTTTCGCGGCATTGTACACAGCAGCCATTCTCACACAATGTGTAGCGGGTGCTTGGGATCATTATCTTGTTAAAACCAAAATTTAGGCGGAAGCTCAAGTCTCAATATTTAATTATCTCTCCTTGGTCTGGATGTTGTCTGGAAAAATTCCATGGTTCCGACGCGATTAGCTGCCACCATCATGGTTTATTATAGCTACAAAATTTGTTTGTTTGTAGCATTGTTCTCCAAACAATTTGTCTTCGGTCTGAACCTCAAAGATTTATTTTAGTCTCGTCCATGAAGTATATCCCGCTTTCCCAATAGCTCGGAAGCTTGCCTAAGTGAGCTTGAGCAAACTCTAAACGTTTTTATTTTTATTTATTTGCAACGGAGATAAAGGAATTTTTGCTTCCAATGCGCCCGTTCACATTGTTTATTTAAAAATCATGGTAGGCTAAAAAAAAAGTTCAGAAAAGTGAGCTAAGTCTAATCAATATTTTTTTTTTTTTTGTATATAATAATAACTTTATTGAGTCAATTATTTTCTATTGTTATTAACTACCACTCGCCATCTTTCGGGCAAAATCATAATACCGTCCTTAAAGAATTCCTGGGGATTCTGCTCGAAATACTCGGACAAGACCTGAAGTGAAACAAATGGTAATCCGAAGGTGCAAGGTCTGGGCTGTATGGTGGATGCATTAAAACTTCCCAGCCAAGCTCCCTCAGATTTTGGAGGGTCACCAAAGAAGTATTTGGTCTAGCGTTATCGTGGTTAAGGACGGCGAACTTTCTGTTGACTAATTTCGGACGTTTTTCCTTGATCGCTTCATTCATTCTCGTTAATTCTCGACAGTACTGTTCCGCATAAATCGTTTGGCCACGCGGAAGCAGTTCGTAGAACACAGGACCCTTGCCAATCCACCAAATACTAAGGAAACCCTTCCTTGGCGTCAGTTCCGGCTTTGCGACGGTTTGGGCAGGCATGAAACATTATTTCTTTATCCATTTTTCGTCACCAGTAACCAATCTGTGCAAAAATGGTTCGAGATCATTCCGTTTTAGAAGAGTTTCTTTATTTACTTTTAATGGCACAACAGCCCATGGAGGGCCTAGGCCCTGCTTTTCGCATCCACTCATGTTGTGCGTGTTATATTTGTGAGAAGAGATTCACACACTGGTATTCGGTTAGTAAAATTTTTTTCACTCATATTATGTTTCACCCAAATATCCAGTGTTTTGGAATAGTCAGGCTTTTTTAAATGGTTCAAAACCGTTTGGTGAGCAATGCCAAGATCCGTAGCGATGTCGCGACTGCCTAAGTGTCAGTCTTTCTCCACCTTTTCAAGAATTTCGTTCACTTTTTCAGTGCATGGTCAATCAGATTTAGGTGCGTCTTTTACAACCAAATTTCCAGAGTGAAATCAATCACCACACCATTTTCCAACTGTCCTTTCCGATAAAGTACCTTCTCCATAATGTGCACAAATTTTTCTGTGAGCCTTCTTCGCGTCCATATAGTGCATTTCGAAGAAATAAAGTGAAATGTAACGAATTTTTTCCGATTCTGCACTGATTTTAGTGACGTTAAAATAGTTAAATAATAAATAATTGTCAATGGGTAAAAATGAAAAAATAGAAAATGCTCATGATTCTCAGATATGTCAACTACCTTTAGCAACAAAGAGTTGCCAGATTGGACCAGTACGTACAGAGTTATCGTACTTTAAACTTTGCTATTACACTTTTCCGAACTTTCATTTTAGCCTACCTTATAAGTATAAGTTTTGTTTGAAGATTGAAAATAACTTTATTTATGTTGATTACTTATGTATTACTTACAAAGAGTTTCTCTAACACTGTCCTTTAAAAAAACTGTCCTTTTTCTTAAATCAGTTTGCTGCTAATTACTATTTCGCCATTCAAATCAATCAAGGTGTACACTTAATTTTGTGAGTAACTGTAGGTAGAAAGAAAATTCGTTGACCGCAAAACCACAGTAACGTTAAAACTTTGTTCTTGCCTGCAGAATTTGTAAGAATTTGTAAAACACTTCCACACAAATTTCTTTTTATAACTTTTTAATGAGATAAAGAAGCCGGCAACAATGATTCACTTATTAAAATTTTATACTATTTATGCACATTTGAACATGCAACTTTAGAATTAAAATTTAATTTTAAAATTTCAAACTCAAAATTATGAGGCCTTCACCACCACAATCAAAATGTCTAACGAATACGTAGTAAATTTCATTTAGTCGATTTGACAGCAAATATAAATTTTTATTTATTTTAAATTATTTCGTCGACTGTTTGCTGGCAATCTTACTTTTTGTTGTTGGTGGTGGTGGTGGTGGTGCTGGTGGTCGTCATTGTCGTTTATTATATTTTTGACTTAATACTTTTCTTTTTTCGTGTTGTTGTTGGTGTTGTTGTCGTTTTTGCTGCTGTTGTTGTTGTTGTTGTTGGCGTTTTTAATGCTATTTTAGCGCCTGTGTGTTGCCAAAAACTTTATAGCATTGAATTTGACGGTAATAAATTCAATTGGTTTTTTATTTCTTTGCAAGATATGTGCTGTGAAGTGGCATAAACACACACACACACACAAACACACACACACACACACATGAATATATTTCTCTATGTATGCATTTTTGAGTGTATGTATGTACTGTACAGCAAGCGAAAAGGATACTATGTATTTTTATTTGTTTGTTTATGTTTGCTGCGCACTGTAAATTTATTATAACCAACCATTCTGTGCTAGAACATTGCTATGTTCACACACACACATACTCACACATACTCACTCATATGAATACACGCATACTTACAAATACAGCAGTTGGTTGGTATGCATTTGTACGCGCTTCTCATTTATGCCAAATACTTGTGTAGCTCTTTTATGTCTTATAGAAATTGTTGTACAATGAGACATGAAAAACAACAACAACAACAACAGCAGCAGCAACAACAACAACAACAACAGCAGCAGCAGCAAGCAGAAATTTATATATTTCACAAAATTAATATTGGCATAAATAATCGTTGTTGTTGTTGTTGGTGTTGTTGGTGTTGTTGTTGTTGTTGTTGTTGTTGTTGTTGTTGTTGTTGTTGTTGTTGGTGCTGCAAATTTATTGTTTCCTTTAATGGCCATGTGCGTAATTGCTGCTAACAGCAATTGCAATTTGGTTGTTAACAGCAATTGCAATTGTTGTTAACATTATTTATGAATGAACGCCGCCACCACCGCCGCCGCCGCTGCCGCCGCTACGTTCGCTCCTGCGGTTAATGTGAGAAATGTTCGCTGTTCGTTTGCTCATTCTCGTTGCAATTATTTTAAACACAAGCTCACATAATTTCAAATCGATGAAATTGTTCTACGTTGCAAATATGGAAAGCTGGAAAGCGGAAAAGTGAGGAAAAGTGGGGAAAAGTGCTGTGGAAAACTAGAATCTTCAAACAAAAACCATATTTCATTCAGTACTGGAAAATGTACGAGTATAATTTTAAATCTACATCAATTTACTTCAAGTGCTTGTGATGACGGAAGATCATCATCACTTCCATTGCACAGTCCCTGAGGCTGTTTATAGCACTACTTCTATTCTTCAACCTTTCACGTATCTTCTCCAATTTGGAGGAAATTGAGGTGTTTTTCTATTTGTATAAAATTACCAAAGTATCCAGGTTGAAGTAAGTTTTCAGCGAGCTTATATGAAAAAATGTAGTCTTAGAGCCAGCTCGTGTATACATACTTGGACACTAAAGTTTATTTATTTTCTGCAAAATGGTAGGTACTTTTGGAGATACAAGTGCGTAAGGAGCGTAACCGAAAAAATTTATTGTTGTTTTTTCTTTACAACAAAATTTTAAATATTGTACTTTTGTATGAAACGAGTAAGTACATAGGCTTCGATATTTTCAAAAGACTAGATATCCAAAAATTGATGTAGGTATTGTTCATGGACCCAAAAAAAAAAGGTTACAAAACTAATATAAAGTATAAAAGAATCAATCGTTCGGTTGAGAGAGTTAAAATTCGTGCCGCAGAAAATGTTTTTCAGTGGACAAATAATTTACTGGTTTAGTTGAAGGCCCACTTGACAAGAGAAGTCCAAATGCATCTGTCTGCTATACTGCTTCCAAATTTGGAACTGCAAAAAATTATGTCCTCCGATTTTCAAAGCGTTGCTTCATCTAAATATCATAAAAAAATACTATAACCTACTTTATCTACCTTAAAGGTCTGCCTTCATTTCCCCTACGATATAAGGAGTGAGATCGAAAAAATCTTAACATATATACATATATAAAACTCAATAATTTTTCAACGGTTGATCTTAGAGTTTTGGTATTTTTTTTAATTAATTGATAATATTTTACAAATTACCGAAATATATAACTTTTATAGTTCTAACCACTATTTATGAACTCGTGGACCTTTTTTGGTAAGCCTTCCATTAGAGATTTGATAATTGTTTCAGACACCTTTTTGGAGCAGTTTGCACATCTCCTTTTAAAATCTTCGATATTGTGGGACACCTTTTTTGTGCTCTTTAAGTTTCTTTACACAAGAGCCCAATATCTATCCACTGGTCTTAGCTCCCGACAATTTGGAGGATTGGCCTCTCTTGGTACAAAAACTATGTTATTACTTTGGTGCCACGCCAGAGCTTTCTTGCCGTAGTGACATGATGCCAAATCGGGCCAAAAATATGTGGACACATTGTGCTCTCTTATGGAAGGAAGAAGCCTTTTTTCAAACATTCTTTGATGTATATTTTGATATTTATAGAGCCCACTGTAACAAATGACTTGCTTCTTTTGTCGCAACCATACCAGGAATTTTTTAGAAAATTTTGTCTGCTTTTGGATTCTAAATTGTTCTTCGACATGTCCTCGAGCATCAGCAACATAAAAATTTTGACCCGGAAGTTGCGTAAAATCTGCCACTACGTTTCGTCGTCCATTATGCAACATGGATATTTTTGAAATTCATGAAATTCGATTTTAATTTCCGAGACCTACTTTTGGCGTCTAAATTTCTTGCAGCATTCCTGTTTGGAACTTTTTGGACTTTGTATGATTTCAAACCTGCATTGGCCTTTTAACTTTTCGCACCAAATAGTCAGAGCACTGGGCTAACCGGGCAGCTTTTCTAGCAGATGTGTTTGGAGATCTTTTCAATATGCTTTCTATTTTCTTGGCTTTCCCAATATCATGTGGTCCTTGTGTTCTTCCCGAATCAGGTTTCCTATCTATGATCAAATTCTCCTGAAACTGTTTAATAACATTGGAAACAGTTTGACGGCAGACCTTCAATTCTTTGGCCAATTTTTTGTAGGACCAATTTGGATTTTTTTGAAATTTTTTAATCATTTTAAGACGTACTTCTTTTTCTTCACTTATTTTGATCAAACTCACAATAAATCAACATGTTTGTCATTAAAAATAATAACTGACATATTTTTCAAAGATAACTAAACTAGATCAAAGAAATTTTTAAATTTTACACCCAAAAAAAAATATTAGGTAAAACGTGTGTTAAGATTTTTTCAATCTCACTCCTTGCTTAATGTTAGGCAGTATCTATCTAAGTACATCACGATTCCACTCACTCCACTAGCTCTTTCTACTTACCTACATAAAACTACAAACAGGTGTTTATTTATTTTCACATTTTCAATTTAGCTAATTCATTAAACTCAACAAAATAATGGAAACTAGGACTACATATTTCAGTTTTCCAAATAGTACATGCAAATAATTAGCATAAAATAATTGATTTCTAACGCCAGAGGCAGTTTTAGTTTTCATTTTTAGATCTGCAGCTAACTAATCCAAAGCAAACGTAAATAAATAGTGGCGATAGCAAAAACTATGAAAATATTTACTTTTTGTCGCAGAAACATTTCCATATTCCATGTGCGATGAGTGCAGATATTCTCGTATTGAAACAGAAAACAGTAAATGAATGCATACAGTCGAGTCAATTTTAATTAATAGAATTTTAGTGCAGTTCGCCGATGAATGCCTGAATAAATAAATGTGTGAATACTTATGTAGAATATGGTAAAATATAAGTTAGGTAGAAGTTTGGATGCGTGTGCGTGTGTGTGTGTGTGTGTGTGTGTGTGTGTGTTTGCGTACACAGGATGAGAGTGCAAAAAACTTAGTTCCCTCAAATTCAATGCGCCTAAATGTATACCAATATTTGCGTGGCATCATATGTTGGTAAGTATATACAGCATGCTTGCATAGTTAAATATACAAATTACATATATAGGGTGAACGATTTATAATTTGGAATTCGTTTTTCGATTCGAATTTTAATTAAGAAACGAATAACGTTTTTTAAATGTGGTTTTTATTATTTGAAATTGAATTGTGGAACTATTTCATTCAAATGACTTCCTCGGCTGTCCTTGCAACCAATTTTTCAGCCAACATTTTCGGCTATATGGAGCTGCGATTGACCTATGGCTGCATCAGTTTCGTTCTTATAATCCTCAATAGTTGCTGGATTTACGGCGTAATACTTATCTTTAACGGCTCCCCACACAAGTTGTTGTACAACGGAGTAAAATCGCAACTGCGTGGTAGTGGCGAATCAATGCACTTCACCAAAACGGCTAATAACTCGATTTTCAAACTTCCCACGCAGAAGATCGATTGTTGTACGGCTTGTGTGACACGGCGCGCCATCCTATTGGAATCAAATGTTATCTCAGTCCATGTCTTCTCAAATAGGTCACAAATAATCAGTTATGATTGTGCGGTAGCGCACATCATCACTGTAATACATCTTCCTTCCTCATTTTTAAAGAAAACTGGCTCAATGATACCGCCGGTCCAAATGCCACACCAAACAGTTACTCGTTGAGGGTGCATTGGCTTCTCAACAATCGCCCATAGATTGTCTGAGCCACAGGTGAGTCGATTTTGCTTATTAACGAAACCACCGAGATCAAAGTGAGCTTATTCAGAAAAGATTATTTGGCGGTAGGAAATGCTCATTGTCTTTCAAGCGTTCCAGAGCCCAATTAGCGAACCGGAAAACATTGCGGATGGTCATGTGGTTTCAGCTGTTATACCAATTGAACTTTGTACCGAGGTCTTTATAATTCGCAACAAAGAAGTGCGTGAAATATTCAATTCCTGAGAACGATGGCAACTGGATGTGGTGGGTTCTTCTTGCACCTTCTGAGCAACAGCAGAATTTTTTTCGGGATTGTGCGCTCTGTAGGAATATGAGAAGGTGTTATTTTAACCAATAAGATTCCAGTTTCCCGCAGACGTTTCACCAATTGATACACAAATTGCGAGGAAGGCGCTTCTTTTCTACCGAATTTTGAGCTTAATTTGCTTACACTTTCGGTAGAAGATTTACCAGTTTGCAAGTAAATTCTTAGTATTTCCCAACGTTATTTAAGCGTTTATCGACCCATGTCGTTAAACGCAAATATAAAATAATTTTTCCATCATAATACGAAAGACATTCGAGTTGCCACACTCAAAGTAGTTACGTAGTTCAAATTCCAAATGTTGGATGGATCACCCTATATACACTCGTATGTATGAAGCGAAAGTGTTCCTAGTTCTACCTAAACATTGACAATATTATTTTCTCGATTACAAAATTTTAAACTGTAACCAAATTGTGGTTACATCAATTAACATAATTAGCAGCAATTTGTTGATGTTGTGTGCGTTGGTTCGCGATCCTGCCGGGTAATTCGATGGTGGACGCGTTGTCGGTTGGTGGGAGTGCCACAACAGCTGTGCCATTGCGCTCGGGTAATGTGGTCAGACACGCCTTTATATTAATATACGCCCACCACATATTTAATATCATAATAAAATAAAACTTAAATTTCTACAAATTTATTTATATGCCACTGTAAATATTTAATTCTGTATTTATGGTAATTTATTTTTCAACTACAACAAAAACATCGCAGTTACTGGTGCTGTTATTTATTTTTATTAGTTTTATTGTGCAAATTTTAATTTATTGTTTTTTTTTTTTTTTTTTTTTTGGTTTTTTTCTGTCTATACAACGATTCCCAAGTAGCACAATATTCTTTAAATAGATTTATATCATATTTAATGCGTACTCATTTATGCATAGATTGTATACACTTAATGTTAACAATCCACAAAATCCGTGATTATTTATTAATTTGGCAAATTATACATGCGCTCAACTCCCAGAAGGGTGTGGATGTGTGTAGGCGGTACCCAGTGTAATCGTATTTGTTATAATATACTTATGTATTTATTACTTTATGTCTGTGCACATTAGCATTGAAATGCTTCGCAATTATATTGCTATCTCACTTCCTACTGCCTTTTTATCGCTCTCGCTCTCTCTCTCTCTCGCTCGCTCTTGCTCACTCTTGTTCATTTCGAAAAGTTTTAATTTGACATGAAATGCTTCACTGAAGCACATTGATTAAAAACAATATTAAATAGTACATATGTACATACTTATTAATAATTTAGTTATGAAAATGTATGTTAGTACTTTGAATAGGTTTGAAAGTTTTCGAAAATTGCACTGACAGAACATTTACTGCATTTACTGCATTAACTCTTTCCTCTTCCATTTCAAATACACAATTTAATCAAAACCCAAACTGTGTTCGGCGGCATGAACAAATTTTACATGGGATTGAAATGGCAAAATATTTTATCTTATCCCCAACAGCTCGCTAAAGTAACCAAAAAAGCATGCTTCACTTTAGAAAATTACTTACAAAATAATAATAATAGTACTACTGTCGGCAAAAAGTAGTAAGACTTTTTAATTTAAATTTCGCGCGGAAACCCATTCATCAAAATATTATATTTTTTGAGGTTGGTATGACTGTCGGTGACATCTGTGCCAAATGTCACATCAAAATAATCATTAGTGTTTAGTATACGCTTGTCTTTCTGAAGTACGAAAAGTGCATTCGGCGATTTTCACAATGAGTGAAATTATTCAACAAAGAAGTTCCATTAAATTTTGTGTGCGGAATCAAATTTCTGGTGCCGAAACGTTCAGAATGTTGCAAAAGGCCTTCGGTGATAATTGTATGTCGCGAGCAAGTGTTTTTGATTGATACAAATTGTTCAAAGATGGTCGAGAACGCGTTGACGACGAACCACGTCCAGGACGGCCATCAACATCAACTGATGATCAACACGTCAATAAAATCAAGGAATTGGTGCTCGAGAATCGACGATTAACAGTCAGAGACCTTACTGGCATCGTTGGAATATCGGAATATCGGAAGGATCAGTGAAAACCATTTTAAAACATCATTTGGGCCTAAGAAGAGTGAATGCACGATTGGTTCCAAAATCACTGCATTGGTTTTACGAGACCATTTTGCCAAAAATTCGACTGATATCGTTCCGCAACCACCCTATTCGCCTGACTTAGCACCCTGTGGCTTTTGGCTATTTTCTAAACTCAAAAAACCGCTTCGTGGACACCGTTTTGAGTCAATTGAAGACATTAAACATGAATCGCTAAGCGCATTGAAGGCTATTCCGGAAATTGACTTTAACAACTGTTTCGAGAATTGGAAAAAACGTTGGCACAAGTGTATTGGGGCCGGGGGGGATTACTTTGAAGGGGACGAAATAGATTTGGAAGAATGAATAAAAAAATTTGAAATTATGAACAAAGTCTTACTAACTTTTGCCCACAGTAGTATGTACAGTATGCTTTCGGGCTGTAATCTCTACACTTGAACGGGTGGTACGATATATATATATTTATGTACAATTTGACAACCACTCTGTATATTTGCATACGTTAAGAGTTATTTTTTAATAAAAAGAAAACAACAAATATCAGTTAAAATTATATATGCAGTTAAACACTGATGTTTACACATCATCGATAGCGAATGTCGCCACGAAAGTTTGACAGCCACCATATCACTTAATTTCAAGTTTTTATGTAGAGTTGAAAAGTCACTTTTTGCATTTACTTAGTAGGAACAAATAAATACTGTTACACACATTTGATGTTATAAAATTAAAAATAACTAATTTTTGTAGACCAATTTTTTTAAATATATTTATTGATATACGAGTATATTGTATACAAAAAGAAATTACTTATTCGAAATGCCCGCCTTTGGCCTTCCCGCACGCATTAAATCGCACTGGCCACTCATCAATAGCTGCATGCACCTCGTGCATTGGAAAAGTGCTGACAGCATGAATCAAAGCAGTCTTCAGAGAATCAATGTTGGGGTATCTTTTGTGGCAAATAAGAGGGCATTGTTCTGTCCATAATTTGTAATCCAGTGGGTTTAGATCAGGGCTGCCAGACTGCCATTCTTCAGAGCAAATAAAAGCTGGCAAATTGTTCAGAAGTCAGGTCTGTGTCGTCTTTGCCTTTTGGCGTGGCGCAGAATCCTGCTGGAAAGTCCACGTCTGGTTTTGGAACAGGGAATGGTGAAGTGTCTTCACAACAGCTTTCCAAAACGGTTTCTTGGTAAACTTTGGCCGCTCTGCGACACCTTGTTCGCAGAAATGCAAATCAATGACTTCATCGGAAAAGACACCCCACCAAACCATGACTGAAGGTGGGTGATGACCCTTTTCGACCCGTGGGATCAGTTCAGGTGCTTCCTTAGATGACCGTTCATACACCCTATCATTTTGCTTGATATAATTTTTCCTGCACGGTAAACATTTTTTCATCCGAAAATAAGAGTTTTCTGTGCAAGCGTACTTCACCAAAAGACGTTTGGATTTCTCTACCCTATTTTTTTTTCCAAAGCTGCAGACAACCAATGTTCGGTGCGACGTTTGAAGGTATCAAGTCTCAAGTCTTTTTTAATAATTCGATTCATGGACTTTTGCGTGATATTCATCTCACGGACCATGATTTTCTGTTTACAGAGCGAATTTCGCTGAATTCTTGATTTGTCGGCTTTGATGAATTGCAGCGTGCAAACTGCACGTGGACGGCCCGAGCGGTGGCGGTCTGTGATATTTCCACTCTCCTCAAACAGTTTTATGCACCGGTAGACGAACATGTGACTAATTCCGAGTGCGCGGAGCGTTTTAAAAATATTTTCATTTCACACTTAAAAAGTGCGGTTAAGAGCAAAACGGTTCTCATTATCTGAACACTCCTTGGTGAACGCTAACACTATTTTTTATTCCAGTTACAAACTAACGCTATAGAGATAAGCTTTCATAAATCATGTGTGGTAGTAACAGGGTATGTTCAATTCTACTATTGGAATGGGTGTGTTCAATGTTGTATTTACATCCCTACTAAGTATATACAAAATAATAAAATCACTGCATACTTTAAGGGTTTTCATTTTTTCTCTTTTTTTTTTTGAAGAACACAACAAATAAATTGCAGGTTTATATGCAGTTAAACACTGATCATCGCGTATGCCGTCACTCTTTTTCTTTGGAACTGTCAAGAATAATCATCGATTTGCCCCAATTTGTCTTAAGATATCTTCCTCAACTTTTAACAATTTTTTTTTGTAATGTGTTAAGTCCGCTGCACAAAAAAGGAAATAAATACAACTTCAATGCTATTTGGCTTTTATTCCACAAATTTCGAAAACCTCCTCTGCACAAAAAAGGAAATAAATACAACTTCAATGCTATTTGGCTCTTATTCCACAAATTTCGAAAACCTCATACCATAAATATTAAATTATGTTACGCTTAAAAGAAAAATTAAAAGCAAATTATTAATCCTTATAATGCTTATAAGTAATGCAAAATATTCTTTGAAAATTAATTAAAACGAACGTAAGTTAAACGTGTGCAAATATTTTTGCGAAAAGCGAATTGAAGGAAAAAGAATCTCACTTTTGCTCTCTTGTTGTTCACTGTCTCTAAAAATGCAAATAGTGGCAAATAGTAATTAATCAAGAAAATTGCATAAAATGAGTTCAAGGATTTTCACATAAAATATTGGAGAAAAGAGTGTCCTTGTGTGCGTGTGTAACACATGTGTAACATCCTTAGCCTCATCCTTATTCTCATCGTGGGCTGGTGAGGCAGATGATGATGATGGTGGTGGATGATGGTGTTTGTGGCCATTGTGTGATGATGCATGGACCGACGACAACGAGAAACAACATTTGTGCTGATGGCAATGCAAATAAACGTAATGCTGCAAATAGCTAAAAGGCTTCAACAAAATTCACTAAAATGCATGAATGCGTTTATTTAGATACAAAATACGCACACATTCGAGCACTTATTATGTATGCATGCATACGAAATGCTGCATGCACGCATAGAAATGCTGCCTGCCTGCCTGCCTGCCCGCCTGCCTGTCCGCCTGCCTGCCTGCTGTACATTTGTTTAATATTTTCGTAAATATGTGTACTAACTGCAGTGATTTATGCTCATTTACGATAATTCTAATATATGTACATATGTATGTGTAGTAGCATAAAGCGGGTAAAAGAGGAGAAGGGGGAGGGGGGGGCAAGCTTACGGAATGGCATACGAATGCAGGAGGAACAAGTAAGAGTGAAAATAAAGGAGTGGTGTAGAGAATATGGGTTATTCATGCATATATATTTGTTTTGCCTGCAGTTATTCTTAAATTTCATATATCAATTTATATGTACGTAGCATTTTGGTTTATATTCAAATCGGAAATTGAATTATTATCGTTATTGTTATTGTTGTTGCGCTGCTGCCAGTCGTGGGCGGAATAGGAGATAGATATCGTATCTATTTAACCAAGTAGGGTTGATAATGTGGTAGTGGTGCTGGCACTTCGTTATTTATGGAAATTTATGCATATTCTAAATTATAAATATTTGAATATGAAACACATTCAGCATATAAACAAACACATACATACATGCATGCATACTTATGCCTACATGCTCAATGTTCAATAAAATTAATTTCTAAACTTAATTAAATTCCAATTTGATGAACAAAAATGTTATTTATTAAATTTGTTAAATATGCAAAATAAAAGAATTATTCAATTAGAAATTCATTATATATACGAGTAATGACATTTTGTTATTGATTTATCAATTTGTCAATTGTTGTTAAAATTTTCATGTTTTCAAAAGTTGTTTTCTGGTTGTGTTTTCTTCAATTTAAATTTTACTAATTGAGTTAATCTGACTGGGTGAGTTACACACATACGCACACACACATTCTTGTACATAGTACATTAATAAATTCAAACCTGGAGCTATATTCACTTACGTTAGAGTATGCACTTAAGATTGCACATCATATTTAAAAAGATAAGATTTCGGTTGCTGTTGCACAATCATGTTCATACATATATGAGTTAATGCACAGACATGCGCCTGAAAGCATGCAGCAATTTGTTTGCCTTGAATTTAAATTAAACAATTTTCAATAATCACCTACTAAATATTTACATATTCTCTTCGCATCTTTTAGAGAGAATTTGTAAGAAAAATAGATATCGCTTTACATTTAAGTAAAGGGTGTTTTTTTTAGAAGTGTGATTTTCAAGAAGAAATAAAACGAATATAATTTAATGTTATGGCCAAGAATTTAAGTTTATTATAAAGATAAGGATTTGCCATTATGTTTTAGAAACGATTTCGGGCAAGTGGCCGACCCGAATACATTCGGCTGGTGGCTGGTTCGAATAAATTCCAGTTGAGAGGTCCAATTTTCGACCACTTTTTGCAGCGACTGGGGCCGTATGTCAGTAATAACGCGTCGAATATTTTTCTCCAAGGCCCGAGTTAATCGTCTCGGGATTATCTGCGTAGACAAGCGACTTCACATAACCCCACAAAAAATAGTCCAGCGGTGTTAAATCGCACGATCTTGGAGGCCACGACCCAGAGCCACGACGCGAGATAATGCGCTCACCAAAACTTCCCTTCAATAAATTGATTGTTTCGTTGGCTGTGTGGCATGTAGTGCCGTCTTGTTGGAACCAAAGGTCGTCCACATCAACATCCTCCAATTCAGGCACGAAAAAGTCATTAATCATGACTCTATAGCGTTCCCCATTGACTGTAAGATTATGAGTGGCTTCATCTTTGAAGATATATGGACCAATGATTCCCTCTGTCCATAGAGCACACCAAACAGTGACCAGTGACTTTTTGAGGATGTAACGGCGTCTCAACAATGTCTTGTGGATTATGATCACTCCAAATGCGACAATTTTGCTTATTAACGTACCCATTCAACCAAAAGTGAGCTTCATGGCTGAACAAAATTTTGTTGTGAAAATCAACCATTATTTTGGTAATAAATTTGCACGATTTGCAAACGTTGTTCAGGAGTAAATCTACTCATTATGAAATGGCAAACCAAACTGAGCATAAATCCAGTGATAGCTGCCAAAAAGACCAACTCCGAAAAAAGTATTACTTTAATTTTCTTTTAATGGCACAACACAGCCCATGGAGGGCCTAGGCCGAGCTTTTCGCATCCACTCATGTTGTACGTATTATATTTTGTACATGAATGAATGAGAAAGTATTGCCAGATTGAAAACCATACTTCTACAAAAAAACACCCTTTAGAAAGCGAACGAAATTGAATTTATGTAAAGCAATAATAGCGCGGCAAAAGATGCATCTTAAAATTAATAAAAAAAAAAAAAAAAGGTTAAAGAAGAACATTGGGAGACAAAGTCTTTAGGCGACAACACAGACAGATCTACAGATTAGCTAACCTAGATTAGCTACCTAGAAATGAAGTACTTAAGAAAAGAGCATGATGTTTGCGATCACCTCAAAATTGTTGTATGCAGTCCGTGTTTTGAACCACAAGCAACATTTGAATAGAGCAGATACGTGAAAGGACAACGGCACCAGTAAAGCCTTTTGTAAATTAAAAGAATAAGGGAATACTCAGGCAAGAATATAAATTTATACGAAAAGTGTCTCTGAAGCAGGCCAAAAGTAGGTAAAGTAGATAAAAATAATTGTAAAAAAAGTTTCTCACGCCTCTTTTACATTATTCTAAACAAAATCTCTGGGGAGTACTGCGGGCTTACAAAGTATCTTTGTTAAATCAGTATTGATTCAAGTTTTATGTTCTTTCATGACGAAAATCACCAGGAAATATTTAACATATCTTGAAATACTAAGTAATTGACAAAATAAGAAAATGTCTGCTAGGGAGTATAAAAACAGAGCTTAGTAGCTGCCATACACTGGGAATAAGCTTTGGATAGAGAACTGGGTCTGGTAAACCTTCCCCTCCCTGGGTTTGCCACTGATCTCTCTAACATTTGAATAAATGGGATTAACACTCCGTTTTATAAAATCAGTATAACTATTTTACCCCCTCCGTCTTAATACCATACTATCTTTCCTGTAAATGAGCTTATTAGCAACTTTTGATTGCTGGGCTACGAAATTCTTTCAGATTCAGGCAAAAGGTGCATCTTCTCATTACGAAAACTGAATATCGTCATCATCATTAAGAAAAACCATAAAAGGCATTTTTGTTAATTGTTTTACACAGAAAAGCAAACATGTAATATTATTTTGTTAAAAATTAAAATAAAAAGTTGTCTTCTATAAAAAGTCAAAATGTCAGTTATGGCATAAATATGACGATATATACGAGTACAAAAATAGCTGATTCCTCTGTGTGTGTGTCTGACATTTCTTCGCCAATTCCACATGTTGGAACTCTCCAATAAAGGAGAGCAAATGTTTGTCATGTCCAAATGGTTAGCTACCATTTTCTTCAGACGATGTACTTTTAGAATTGATAGCGATACGTTTCAGGATCTTGATGGGCAACTAAGTACTACACAATGATTGACAATTATTCGCCTGTGTCCAGCTTAAATTTAATTCGGTTGCCAGTTTTGTGGTTTCGACTCGTTGGTTTCAGTTGCTCTTTATAAAAATCAATACGTGGCATTAAAATATATAAATGAATAAGTATGTGTAAACACACGTACACACACACACACACGCGCGCGCATATCACTGTATATATTATGGAATATCTGTAGACTGCACAGGATATATAAACACTTTTACTACACGTTATTTATTTACACTTAATTATTATTAACACCACGCAACTGTGCTTGTTGCTAGTGTCAAATACTCTATTTGCTCTGGGTCATTGATTTAAAATATTAAGTAAAACAAATTTAATAATCGAATTTAATTTTGCCACATGCTAAAGTTTTTAATTGAAATTATAATAATTGTATGATAGTTTATACTTTTTTTGTTTTAAATCATAAATTGTTCGTTCAGAAGATTGAATGAAAAATTAAGAAAAATTCATTGAAACTTACCATAACGTTTTCCATTCTCTACTCGTGTGAATTATTTAAATTTTCATAAATATTGCAGCCAAATTTTCAATATTTTATTTTTGTCTAAGTTAACTAAGAAATTCTTTCATCGAGGAAAATAATTTTATTGTAAATAAGTCTTCATTATCTTTAACTGGCATGAGGAGGGACAGAGGGCAGCTGCCAAAGCCCTCGTCTCACACAAGTTAACATTACAATTGTTAAAGTTAAAATATGAAATATATTTGTTTATCACATTGCAAAAATATATACGGAGTACATACATAAAATCTTAAGATAATGGAACAAATTTTTTTTTTCATTTTTGTGACTCTGACAAAAAGAAAATTCAATTACATTAAATAACCTTTTTAATGGGTTTTATGTTTCTTCTGCTACTCCCACGTCTATTTTGTTGCTCAGTTTCATCTCGAAAATCCTCTACTGACAACGGGTAGAGTTTCTCAAGTAGCATCAGCATCAGCGCAGAAGATTAAGAATACCCCAAATGGGATTTGTGTCTAGCAATTTTCTTTCCAGTTACTGCCCGTTGTCGTTTGCAGTGCAAGTTGTTTCTTTGTTTTATTTTTTTATTTTTAATGTTTTACTCTCTCGACAACATGTAATACAATTGGCTATATACATACTTACATACATACACGTATAGAGGTTACAAGAGTGTAATTTTCTTGGGCCATAAGGATGACGGTTTTACTTAGTTTGATAAATTGAATTGCGTGACATTTTTATGCTGTGCTTTTTTTTCGTAGTTTGCCTTTCGAACGATATGTTGCTAATTAATGTTAGTTTAATATATACATACATACATACTACCTAGCAATAATATCTTTTTCCTTACTTAAAGGTTTATCAAGTTGAATACAAGGGAATAGTTGTTGTTAGTGGAAAAGAGTTGGAGTGCATACTTTGCATGCTTTTAGGCAAATGAACGGTAAAACAAAAGTTAAGTAATTTATTTTTTTTTAAACACAGCAATGAAGCTCATTATGTTGATTGTAAGTAAGAGGAAGGAGGAAAGAGATAGAAGTATCAGTAAGCGGGGGTTCACTTTGAATTTAATCATGTACAAACTTTTTTTTTAAATTTGAAATTCGCTGGATTTTTATGCTCTTGATTATGTCAGTGTCGTCATGTACATACTAGCTCATACAGCTCATGGTTCCATCTTTTTCGGTACACGTCGCCCTCGCATTGGACCGTAGATCTTACGAGGTATCTTCCTCTCGAACGCTCCTAACAGCCTCTCATTATTGGTATTCAATGTCCTCAAGCGGTATATTTTCATCGGGCTCTGCTTCTCCCTAGCCTAGTAGTAACACCTGTTGGCAAGAGTTAATGTCCGCTTGATCTCTCAAAGCTGACGTTATTGTTGGTGTTAATGCTGAATCCTAGGTAAACGAAATCCTTGACGACTTCAAAAGTATAATTGTCAACAGTGACATTTTGTCCAAGATGCCATGACTCTGGCTCGTTGTTTATTGACACAAGATATTTAGTTTTGTGCTCGTTAACCAGTAAAAAAAAAAGGAAAAATTACTTGTTATTTTTTTTGCATACTTTCCGGCGTCTTTTTTAATTGGAATTTTTAGCTTCATAAATATTCATATAATATGTACATACATATATGAAATTAACAAGAATTCAATCAAGAAAATATGTATAATCGTTCAATTAATAGACTCCTGAACTGTTCCTGGAACTTTTCGTTCTGATTAATAAAGTAAAGTAGCCATTTCAATAGTCTCAAATGCTGCCATATTGTCTGCGGGAAAAATACTCACCGAATATGCCGGCAATTTAACCTCGAATTTTCGCATAAACAAAAATCCTGCAAACAGCCGAAATTTTCTCACTCACACACGCACATAAGTACGCAACGCACAACTACCAGTCGATACATAGGTAGGTAAAATAAAAATGTTAAAATTTCCAATTGCCGGCAAATGTTGAACACAAATGTTGAAAAATGCACAATCAGCTGCTGCTGCTGTCGCTGTTGCTCTCACAAATTCACATACATTCACCAACACACATGTGTTTCTTGTACTATGTTGTACATAAATGGCTATGTGAAGGTGTGTGTTGATTCAGTCAGCAGCGTCTCCAGTCTCAGCGATGAAAAGCTTTTTCTCCATTTCTTTGCTTTGTGAACTTTCTTCACTGTGAACTTCTTTCACACTTTTCTTTCGTTTAATGGCACGCCTTAAGCTTGTATGCTCGCTCTCTTGGGCGTATACGTAATGCGCATGCGTTGTTCTTTTGCTTGTTTTAAGAATTCGCTCGCACTCTCGATGACTGGCACTGATACCATCGTAGAATGCGTGTGTGTGTGTGGGAATGAGCGTATGAGCGTATGGGCGTATACATGTGGTATATACATAGTACATACCATATATGAATCTGTCTATATGTATACGTGTTTGCATGTAAATGTCATTTCAAATGTCAAACGATGGTAATGCTCATCACTTTTTTGTTCGTTTCGGTAGCTGCCGAATTTTAGATGCTTTTGAATGCTTTTTTTGCCAGCATTGTTGCCATATGCTATTTTTTTTTTTAGTATTTAAATAATAATTTTTATGGATATTTATTTATTTTTTTTTTGTGTAATTTCTTTTCGGGTTTTTTTTTATTTGTTTTTCTGTTTTTTTTTTATTGAACAGTAACTGGCCACGTGATATTTTCAGTAATTGCTTTCATTTCCCTTAATTATTTTTATTATTATTTATTCATCATCAATTTACATGACAATTTTTTTTCTGTGGAGGAAAATTTCTTTGAGTGTTTAAATTTATTGTATTTTTAATGCTGCTCTTTACTTTACTTTACTTTTAATGGCACCACAGCCCATGGAGGGCCTAGGCCGAGCTTCTCGCATCCACTCATGTTGTGCGTGTTATATTTGTACATGAATGGAAGGGACCTACAGTTTAATGCCGAATCCGAACGGCGAAGTGAAAAGCTTTTCATAGCAATTTTTACTCTTGTAGGTTTGCCATTGCCTGATAAGAGGTGGTGCCGTGTAGAAAAATTATTATTTCTACTTTTTTTGATTTTGCCTGTGCCGAGATTCGAACCCCGGACACTCTGCGTAGCAGTCCAACACACTACCACTACACCACAGCGACTCATTATGCTGCTCATTAAGATTTATTAGTACTTCATTACTTAACAAAAATAAAGTTGAAGAATTTTACGAAAGCTCTGTCTGTCAAGCTCAAATATGAAAAGACATTTTTTAATTTTTTATGAGTTTACTACACAACGTGTCTGTCTTTATGACAGTGCGTTGTCTCCGGACACTTCAATTTAATTCATTCTTATCTGTTTGAGAGATTACTTTTCGCATTCCAAAAACAAAATGTTCCCATTATTTTGAATTCTTAATTTCTAATTGTGATTAAAATCAAAGGTAATGTAAAATTTTATTGAAAGCTAAATTATCAGCCAAAATAGTGCCCATCACTTTAGTTATCGTACTCAACAATATCAAGTGATGCGCTTTATGGATCTGTGTAAGGAAAATTTGTTTACAAAAAAAGTTAAAAAATGGTGTCTCTAGAGTTACCTCATAAATGAACGGTAGGCCCGCCACTATGTTCAAGAACCAGTAATTTCAGCGGCTAGAGTTGGCAACTCAATAAGCAGACGCCGCCAATTATAAATGAAAAGCTGCCCCTACAGCGTAGCATCAGAAACTGATGTATGAGTCTAAACGCGGGGATCGAGAATGAATGCGATTATGGCCCACACGACACCGCAGATCTCTTCAGTTATCCTCAACCCACGACAAACCTGACTCCAGTTTATTCTTCTAGAAATACAATGTGTACGCGATCTGGATTTTGGAGCTTTGACCTCCTCAACGAACTAACACAAAAGGATCAGTATTTCTATTAAAGATTTCTATTCAACTTACTTGTGGTTTCTTAATCCATTTCACACTGAATGTCGGTGCTGTATCGTTTCAAAACTGCTGCTAATTGGTATTCAATTGGTTTCTTCTGGTTTAGATAATTTGTAAACGTTGCACAGCTGTCAAATAAGAAACTTCCAAATAAAAATAGGCGGAAAAGTGTATAAAAAAATCATCCTTTCCTTTTGACTAAAAAGGCACATCCTCCCACAAAAAAACAAAAATGACACAATATTTTGTCAGCGAAATTTTACGCACTAGTTTTCTTACGAGAATATGTAGTAGCACAAACAACAAAAAGCAGTACTTAGAAACAAATAAAAAATAAAAAAAAAATAAAGAAAAGAAACAGCCGCAACACTCATTCCATGTGCATAAACGCTTCCTACCATGACTCCCATCTCAGATCGTACAATGTAAAAGAGAAATATTAGATGTAGTCTCCAAACGCGCAACTTAATTAAGAAAGAAGAAGCTTAACAGTGAATGAGTAAATGGCTGCTAAAGCAAAAGACGCGCATAGAATAACAACAAATGAAAATTAAATGAAAATTGAAAAGTAGAAAACTTATTACCCAAGAGCAGCGGCAGCATGCATAATAGCGAAAAAAAAAAACAGAAGGAACGACATCGCACATACCACAGATGAGTTTGAAGTGAGGATGTAAAGTAGACAAAGTCAAGCGAAAGGAGGAAGGAAGCTGGTTAAAGAAGACACAAGTAACTTAGCTAAAGTAGTACACAGCCACATAAGCTGCTTTCTAATACCCACTACTTCTGCTAATAAAATGTACAACATAATAGCTCTGATTTTACGCTTGACTGGTTTCCTGACATCTTGCCTCCGTGCTTTTCCTTTTTAACTTCTGTCTTTTCCATTTTTGCCAGCTCCTTCGCCGAATAATAGCGACCGACTCGAATTAGTTGTTGTCTTTTAAGCTTAAAACTATACATTTGATTATTAAAAATTTGTAAATCTTGAAATCCCAAACGTACACAAATGTACACCGTGTAGGCACTACGAAATGTGTGCATTGCGAACAATGCCAACAATCATTGTCATCCATCCAGCGTTCACCATACACCATACACCACCAGCATCAAGCATTCCATCATATCCACTGCACGTACAACATTATTCGTCGTACTCGTATTTCTATTATCTCTACGGTAAATGCTTGCATTCTTTCCTTAATACACGTTGACAGCAGCAGAAGATAGGAAGAAGAGTAGAAGTGGGATAGCAATAGGAATAGGAAGGGGCAGCAGAGGAGAAGTTGAAAGCGGCGTCACATTTTCTACTTCATTCCTCTGCTGCATCCGTTTGAATTTAAAAATAAAATAATTCGTTTTTTCCTTTTTTTTTATGCATATCATTTGTCCTTAACTTCCGCGCTCGCTCGTCCTTCCGGTTGCCTCTACAATTTCGCAAGTTAGATATGTCAGCGATAGTGTTCAAATTTTCAGTAGACACACACAAAGACATGTGTACAAGTACAATACGAGGGTAGATCAATAAGTGCCCGTGTTAGGATTGAAGAGGCAAGTTTTTCACAAATTTTAATCTCCTTTTAGTACAATACACTTTTCCCAACGCTTCTGCCATTTCTTTAACCCCTCCAAAAAAAAAAACGATTTGTCAAACTCTTCAAAATACGCTTCTGTCTCGACGATAACCTCCTCGTTTGAGCTGAATTTTTTCCCTCCCGAGCCACTGTACTCGCCAAGTCGGGCGAGTACAGTTGGTGCGGCAACAATTCGTAGGTCAATTCATGCAATTTGGGCGCGACAATTCCGGATGAATGTTCTGGTGCGTTATTGTGGTGAAACAGCACCTTTTTTTTCTTAGACCAATGGGGCCGTGTCTCCTTTCAATAATTCACTGTAGTACTGCCCCGTGATCGTTCTTCCTTTCTGCAAAAAGTCCATGAGGATTATTCCCTTGGAATCCCAAAAACTCGTGGCCATGACCTTACCGGCCGATGGGACCGTCTTTGCCTTCTTCGGAGTAGGTTCACCGCGAAAAATTCATTGTTTTGATTGTCGCTTGGTCTCTGGCGTATAATAATGGATCCAGGTTTCATTAACGGTGACGACTCGACGCAAAAACTTCTGCGAATTTCGCTTAAAGAGGTCCAAACACTGCTTCGACATTGACAGCCGTATCCGCTTGTTGTCCACCGTAAGCAATTGCGGCACCCATCGGGCCCCGACACCTTTCTCGTGCTTAACATATCATGTAAAATATTAAGTACCGTTCAGTACGACACTCCTACGGCCTCTGCTAGTTCGCGCACTTTCGTTCGGCGATCAGCGAGAATCATGTCGTGGACCTTTTCAACGATTTCCTGCTGTAACCACGTATGCCGGGCGGCCTGGGCGCTCTACATCAAAAACAGATGTACGACCACGTTTAAATTCGTTGAACCAATATCTTACGGTTGTCATAGACGGTAAAGTGTCCCCATAGACAGCATCCAACTTCGCTTTTATATCTACGCATGTTTTTCCATCCAAAAATAAAAAGCGAATTACGGATCGATATTGTTCCTTTTCCATTTTATTGCGAAACACCAAACATGTGTGATACTAATGGCTGCCAAATAAAAACTAACCAATGAATCAGTTTGATTCAGATTTAGTTTGGTGTCGTGTGACAGATGGCAGTACACGACGTTAATGCCAATTTCCCTCAGCAACGCCACCTGTCTTCCCACACGGATACTTATTGATCTACCCTCGTATGTGGATAAAATGCGCTGACTTGGAACAATCCAGCGACATATGTCTTGATGTTTAAAATTCTACTTCTCCCTACTCGCTCCTCCCGCTGATTCCTGCCAAAAGAACAGTAGAAATGAAGAGACTAAAAATTCACGTGTTCGAAGAATGAATTCGCATTGAATTTCGCAAAAAGAATTTTAATTTATTTAAAAATGCAAATTTTGCGACAGCAATAGAATAAGCTCACAACTTGAACAAGCTCCTGCTTGACTGCCTGCCTGTATTCCTACTACCCACCCACTTAGAATAATATTGCAATAGCGCAGCAACGACGAACGACGAGTTGGTATTTCGATTTAGTTGGCATCATTTCGAGGAACACATCATGAGTATACGTGTGTGTGTGTGTATATGTGTAACTAGTTACAACTGGCAGATTCTGGCTTTGCTCATGACTTTGAGTTCAGTTGAGTGCTGACTGGTCAAAGGAGAAGCAAAGCGGCACTTTTCGTATACGAAACCAACGCAAAGAAGAGAGAGAAAACTAGCAAGTCAGCATCAGGATCAACATCAGCATTTTTCTACAATTGAGCGCAAAAACGGATACAGCAAATTCCAGCATATCACATGAGTTATGCAAAAAGAATTGTAAACGGTTTTAATTTAATTTCGCTGCTTCTGCTGCTGCCTTCGAATGAAACGCTCTTGAATTTTCGGCATGCCCAAAAGAAATACGTGAAGAGTTGACAAAAATTTCTGCTGATTGATGAACTTCGTTCTTCCTCTTTTTCTTCTGCTGTGTGTTGGCTTCCTTCCTGTTCCCAGCTGTGCGGATATGAGAGAGGCTGCAGCGAAATTGAAGATTGATTGTTTCACATCATGTTTTGTTTTCGAAAAAGGTGTGAGTTAGAAACTTAATATTTATTTTTGTACAGGGGTTTTCAATAGGGACATATCATTTTTGTATTTAAGTACAAACGCACCATTAAATTTTTTTTTATTATTGCAATGTCAAATCGTCGTTCAAGGTTTACATTTTTATCATGGTGAAGTTCACGAACGATCAACGAAATTCTGCGTCGTCGGTGGGTCGCAACTTTAAGTTTGAAGAAAACCTGAATTTCATCGAAAAATAATCTTCAGCGATGAAGCTCATTTTTGACTTAATGGCTTTGTGAATAAGCAAAATATGCGTTATTGAACAGCAACAAGCTCACATGAGCGTCAAGAGACTCCATTTCATCCACAAAAAGTGATAGTGTGGTGTGGATTTCATGCCGGAGATGCTATTGGAAAGTAGTTTTTGGACCGAAATCGAGCCATGTTGGAAGACTCCTTTTTCCCGGAATTGGATGGACATAAGTGATTTGTGGTTCCAACACGATGGTGCCACATGCCGCACAGCTGCTCAAATTATTGATATTGAAGGGCAAGTTGGGTAATTGTAATTTCGAGAAATGGTGCGGTCGAATGGTCACCTTTAACGTCGTTGGATTCCCGTTTATGGGGTTACGTTAAGTCGTTGGCTTATGCCAACAAGCCAGCAACGTTAGAGGAGCTCAGGAAGAATATCGCACGCGAAACTGCCAACGGTCCGGCCGATAAGCGTGGAAGAGTGGTGGGAAATTAACTCGAAAGAACCAATCGCTGCAAACGTGCTTTCGGTGGTCATATGAGCGATATCGAACTTCATACTTAAATGTATACTGTGTACACATGGAATAAATTTCGGGACGATATCTCAATTATTCTGTGTTATATTTAAAAAATAAATTCGTTATGCCCCTATTGAAAGACCCTTAACATACAGTCTGAGTATTGTTTATTTATGATGCTGAAATATTTATAATTCCATGCACGAATTGCGTACGATATTTTTCTTACCAAAGGAATAGAAATTCCTTTCCATAAAAAGAGCTTCTTACATTCTCGTAAATATATCAAAGTAGGCTGTATATAGGCTGTTCTAGGTAAACTCATAGTAAGAAATAGGAACCAAGAAAAAGAACCTAAAAATAAATTCGATCTTATTTTATTCGGGGGTGCTGATTTTCACCTCTCTTTTTCATTGGCCTTTTTATTGCCTTTAATATTCCTAGGTACTTATAACGTGGAATCCATCAACACTCATGGGCAAATACACTTATCGATGCAAAGAGTTGTGTTGATATAAGAATTGAAGGGATAATGGGGTACTTGGAAAGGGGGAAGGGAGGAGGTAGTTATGAATGTTTGCTTTGAATTAAATAAGGCTATGGGGAAAACTTGTTTGAGAGAAAACCGGCAACATTAGGTTAATGTATACGCATTGAATTCACCTCTATTAGCGAGACCCCACTCGAAGGTAGATTGTAGATCATTGTTGAGTTGTTGATTCATAGCGTGCCTTTTACTCTCAATCTGCAAGGATCTAGGTCGATTTAAGTAGGTGTGATATATTGTGCTGTTATCTACAAATGAGTTTATGTGGTTTCTTGTCAATAACAGAAAGTCAAAATAGGGATAGAGAGGCTCTCTCTACCACGAGAGAGCACCTAACCTTGCGCCAGCAATCACAACACAAACATGGCGGTCATTGAGAAAGCTCGTAATCCATCTAGCGTATTTATTACCGACTCCATGTGCAATCAGTATTGCCACCCACCAGAGCTTTGTGTCACACTCGATCAATAGCCTTGGAGCCAATCTCAAGAATGTCGGTGAAAGAGGAGAGTAACTCCCTGAATTTATTAACTACAATAATTTAAAGGATATACCTGAATCTAAGGTTTAAATGGACAGCTATGAAAAGAGCTATCTTAGACCTTTCTTGAAGTTTTTTAAGTAATTTGCAAGTATTTCTCTTTAGGAGTTTGGTCTGGAAAGCATTAGTTTCGTTGAAGTGAATCAGCGGCTTTAATTAGATTTGAGTGGATTTCGACACTGTACCCGTGGTCCGCATCGGACCTGCCAGTGTAGAGTTCTACCTCAAAACTAATTATTTCACGAGTTCTTTTTGAATCTGCTCCTGTTGATATATATACATATATATATACTACTGTGGGCAAAAAAGAGTAAGACTTTGTTCGTAATTTCAAATTTTTTTATTCATTCTTCCAATCTATTTCGTCCCCTTCAAAGTAATCCCCCCCGGCCCCAATACACTTGTGCCAACGTTTTTCCCAATTCTCAAAACAGTTGTTAAAGTCAATTTCCGGAATAGCCTTCAATGCGCTTAGCGATTCATGTTTAATGTCTTCAATTGACTCAAAACGGTGTCCACGAAGCGGTTTTTGAGTTTAGAAAATAGCCAAAAGTCAGACGGTGCTAAGTCAGGCGAATAGGGTGGTTGCGGAACGATATCAGTCGAATTTTTGGCAAAATGCTGTCGTAAAACCAATACAGTGATTTTGGAACCAATCGTGCATTCACTCTTCTTAGGCCCAAATGATGTTTTAAAATGGTTTTCACTGATCCTTCCGATATTCCAACGATGCCAGTAAGGTCTCTGACTGTTAATCGTCGATTCTCGATTCTCGAGCACCAATTCCTTGATTTTATTGACGTGTTGATCATCAGTTGCTGTTGATGGCCGTCCTGGACGTGGTTCGTCGTCAACGCGTTCTCGACCATCTTTGAACAATTTGTAGCAATCAAAAACACTTGCTCGCGACATACAATTATCACCGAAGGCCTTTTGCAACTTTCTGAACGTTTCGGCGCACAAAATTTAATGGAACTTCTTTGTTGAATAATTTCACTCATTGTGAAAATCGCCGAATGCGCTTTTTGTACTTCAGAAAGACAAGCGTATACTAAACACTAATGATTATTTTGATGTGACATTTGGCACAGATGTCACCGACAGTCATACCAACCTTAAAAAAATAATATTTTGATGAATGGGTTTCCGCTCGAAATTTAAATTAAAAAGTCTTACTACTTTTTGCCCACAGTAGTTATATATATATTATATATATGCTTGTATGTCAAATGAAAAAAAATTTAAGCCAGTTTCAATATCGAAACTTTTTAAATATTGTGCAAGAAAAACTAAATTTGTGGTTACATATTTTAGTAGTTGATATGAGCAAAAGCATATTGTTGCGGACAAATTTAGAGCGTGCATAGCTCATAGCTCATAGCTACATAGCTCATATTTTTCATACTAAAATCATACTCATAATTTAAAAAGAAAATACCTTAAAAATAAATTCAAACAAAATTTCTATGTTAATAGAATATTTTGGTGACCTCTGACTGTTAACTTAAAACTGCTTGCTTATTAAATTTAAACGCTCCAAATCGACTACTTTTTTTTGACAAATTTATTTTGTATATTCGGAAATTCAGTAATTGAATACAAAATTGCATATTCCAACAAAAATAAAGTATAGCCATAAAAATCCTTCAAAGTTGACAAGCCGTTTACAAATTCTCCTTCACTAATAATTTCCATATCATTTCCTTCGTATTGGTAACCTTGAATATGAATTGAAATGCAGTCAATTGAACCAGGCTTATTAAAATCGCTTTTATAATTGCTAAACGTTTCATCACAAGCGACGAGAACATGCAAGCAAGCAGAAACACTGAAACTGATGAAATATTTGCGCTCTTAATTAAATTTACTTGGGACGAGAGTAAGAGAAAGTAGCAAATACTTTTTAACTTTCGCTCTCTTATGACGTGTATACGCTCACGCAAATAACTTGGTGTGCTTTTAGGGTTGTAGAGCGAGTTTGTTTTTTCCTGCTGTTATTGTTGATGATGATGACGGTGTTTGTGCTGGTGTTGGTTGTTGGTGTTGATGATTGTGTTGTTGACGATGATGCATTTCTCTCTCCTTTTATTTATTTTTATTTTTGCTTTGTTCTCTCTCGCATTTGGAAAAAATAACAAAAACAGCCGCCATATTCTTTTTCAACATTTCACTGGTTACGATTTTTTGTCGTAATTCTTCTCATTCATAAATGTTTTTTACATTTTTCTATTTGCAAGCAGTTACGCTTTACGCTCTCTCCAAGGTAAACGTGGCATGGAGACGATAACAAGCAAAAATAGATAAATAAACGGAAAACATTAATAAGAAATAAAATTTAACCAATTCGATTTTATTTACAAATACAACAATAAAAATAACTATATTTACATAAATACTTTTATTCCATAATTCATATCAAGAAAAAGAGAATGTGCTATTGCGGAAAAGTTTATTATTGCCATATGGTAAGGATTTTGTTTTCATTTCAATTTTATTTTATTGCACTCGAAAGTATTTCGTATCGTCAAATCTTTCACTAACACATGCCCATGAACCTTCGTGCATACGTACTTACCTACAGGGTGTGCCATCTTTTATGTCGGTATGTGAATACTGAATAACTTAAAATATATGAGGTATTTTTATTTAATTTGGTTCTTTACAATTTATCTGGACTATGTAGTTTTTGAATACAAAAACAACATCAATCGAGTGGCAAAACAAAATGTCCACTTTTTGCTGCGTTTTCCATTACTTTCGAGCATCTCTTGCCTGGAGGTCGTCAATGGTCTGAGGCTTGCTGGCGTACACTTTGTTTTTCAAATAATCCCACAAAAATAAGTTCGGAGGGGTCAACTGGAGTATGGTCTGGCGAACCGTCTTGTTGAAACCAGTAACCAGTCCAGACCAAAATGAGCCAACACCCACCGATATCGATTACCAACGACTATTCTTTGAGTCAATTGCACTTTATATGGAGACAAATGCAAACCGTCCTTCAAAATGCACCGCAAGGTGGTTCCACTGACGCCAAAATGCTGAACTCGGTGACGATGCGACAAATGTGGGTTCTCGGCAACTCTCTCGCTTACCTCTTCAACCACTTTATTGGAACGTCTTGGTCGCTGATGAACGGCTTATCGACCATCTCTCACTGTCCCGTGCTCAACAAAATTCGACACCAAACGAGGAATAGTATTGTCAGACAGTGCTTGCTGGCCACGATATTTTCGACGATATGGACATTGAGTTAACACAACTGAACGACTATTTTCAATGTACAGCGTCACTATTTCACGCATTGTTTCGGTGTGAAGCGATTCATCGTTAAAATTGCTTTGAATTTGTACGTTTCAAAATCATGTTTACTCAAGTCAATCGGTTGATAAATGTTAAAATTATTCAATGTTTACATACCGACATAAAAGATTGCCCACCCTGTACATATGCATATGACAAAATTACAGTCCACGATATATTTATTTTCTATTTTTAAATCTTCTATACTTACACATGTATTTTTATACTTTAGATTTTATATATGATCAACGTAAAAGTTTTTTATTTTCTTCCTCGCTTATGGTAATGTGCCTTGTTGGCAACCCTTTTCATCATTCAAAGTTGGTTTGTAAATTTATTATTATGTTTTTATGTTTATGCCATGCTTCACATAAGGCATTATGCTGTTTAACGCTGTTTAAAAAAGAATTGCTTTTACTTAGTTACTAAAATGTTTTTTTTTGTTTTTTATTATTAAGGGTTTTCATTCAAAGTGCGGCAACATACGAATGCCACTTGCAAAAAGAAATTGTATGAAAGAGAAAGATTTATATTCATAGATTACATTATGTAACACGTAACACTACATCAAGATGAAATCGTCTTATTTTTGTTTAAATTATTTTTATTCCCTACTGCATTTCATTAACGTGTTTGAAGTAGTATGTATGCCGTGAGTTAATCAAACTCTCTCTTCATTAACATTAATCAAATTAATTAATCTTATTATTTTTGTATGCCTCATCTACAAAGGGCTTTAAAATTTCTCAAGTGTAATACGAGTACTATAGTTCAGATGTTATTGCAATTTACTAGGGAAACCGAAGAAACCATAACGAATATCGATAACGATAACGATGTGTTATCGGTAACGGTATGTTGGCATGTGTATGTATGCATTTGGAAAGTATTGACATATTTAGTTGCAATTTAAACGAGTTGATACTACATCAATACTATTTTTTTTACATTTTTTGATTTTTATCTCGGATTTTATTTTGAGTAATAAAATTTTTTCTTCCATTTTGGTAACGAATACAGTAATGAGAATATTTCGTTAACGAACCGGTAACGGGAAGGATAAAGGTAACGATTTCTATCTCTGTTATTTACACCGATACCAAGTAAAATTACACATGTTTGTTTTTAAGCTGTTAACATTTCTAAAATAACTTCGGATCAAAATAGATTAAATATCTTCCACGAATTCATAATCATTAAAAAACATCACAGCCAGTAATTATGGTAAAGATTGTGTTTTAAATGAAATTGAGTAATTGCGAATTATAAGTATGCATATATTTCTTTCTTAATAATTTGTAACTAAATAGAGCTTAAATGCTTGTAATTTAATCACGTTGTCATTGGAAAAAATACCAGTCTCAGTCATTTGTAGGAACAAGTTTGGAATCACAACTTAAAAGCAGTGCATTTCGAACATAAAATTACAAAATTGTGAAGTGGAAAAGTATTAGAATCAAATTAAAAAAAAAGAAAAAGTGATATCATTGAAATCTGAAAGTTGGGGATTTTAAATATGACAAAACATAATTAACTTAACATTCTTATTTCCTATTTTACAACAGAATCACAGAATCACAGAATTATAAAAACTATCTCTCGTCATTTCGTTCTATTCTGGCACATCGTTCTATGAATGAAATCTCAAGGATTAGGAATTGGCATTCGCAATCTTTTTATTAACAAAATAGATTTTGATTACATCGAAGAAGAAGAGTAGGAAGTGCAGATACTTGCAGTGCAACTAAGTAGATGGTGCTTTATTATAAGTTTTCAGATAATCCAGAGGAATCTCGTTAAAGACTTCAGCTCTTAGCGTATCATTTTCCCACTATTCAGGCAATGGTGCCTAGATATAATTTTCTCTTACTAGTGAGTAACTCACTCTGAATTGTTCATGTGTTTGTTCCCTTAGTATTCATTGCCCTGAAGGGAATACGGTTTGTTTTTACTTAGATTGAGCTGAGTTTTTTTAGGTTAATGTTGCTAATTAGCAATTTGGAATGTCGAAGCTTAGAGAGCTTAGCCTAGTAGAGTGGCCTACTATCGCTTTACTTGATAATTTATCTTATAAGCGTGTTAATTTCATTGCTAGAAAATTTTCAATACCAATGTAGTACTTGATCCCTGCTCTGTCCTTTTCAAACAGCCGGCTATTTCCTTCCCATGTATTTCGGAACTAGAATATGTTAAAAATGTTTCAATTGCAAGAGTTCCAGTATGGGTAATTGCTACCAGACTGACCTCTACACTCTGGGAGCAGGGGGGCAAACTCCTGGGCACGCAATTTTTGTAGGGTTCAGCGCCAATTAGTTTTACAGATTTTCAGTTTCCATTTCTCTTCAGCTTTAATAAAATAAAAAAGTATAAAGGTTAACAATAATCTGTAAAATACATATAAGGTCTCCAGAATTTATCTCAATTTTTTTTTGTTGTTGTTCGTTATTGATACATTCAACACACAAGGTGTACCCTTATGAATGCAGAGCATTGTGTTGAATGAAAGGAAGATTGATAGGTGTGAGGAAGAAGGAGGAAGAATGAGAGAGGGAATGCAATCACACAGGACACCGATAAAGCGATAGACAGCCAGCCCAGCCATTGTGGCAAGTGTTATGCCTTTACCACAATGAACTTCAGTTTATCAGTGTCGACTATGACCACATGTAGCGCCAAAAGCCAAGCTTTTCGCTTCCACTCATGTTGTGCGTGTTATATTTTTACATGAATGAAAGGGACTTACAGTTTTATGCCGAATCCGAACGGTGAAGTGAAAAGCTTTTTACTCTTGTAGGTTTGCCATTACCTGCCAAGAGGTGGTGCCGTGTATAAATTTTAATGTAGTTGTTGGTTTTTTTTTTTGTGCCTGTGCCTGTGCCGAGATTTGAACCCCTGACACTCTGTGTAACAGTCCAACGCACGACCGCTACGTTACAGCGACCGTTATCAATATCTGACATTTTTCGAAATTTTTATTATTTTATGTTCAATTTTGGTTCATAGAAAGTGTTAAAGAAATCGTAATTGATTTTACGCGATATACTTATAGTATATATTTTTTCATTTTGTACAAAAATCGGCCAGTATTATTTAATATTTTACATAATGATTTCTTGAAAATATATAAACATTTTGAGGAATAACCTTTATAGAGGCATGTAGAGGAATGTTTCGAAAATAAGGTTTCCGTAAGCTGGTAATACGGGTCTCACTCGGATCCGTATTATCTATCCACGATCCTGTCAAACATTGCGTTGTTGGTTTGAATTTAGCTTAAAGCCTTAAAATAAGAATTTCCGTTTGAAGGAAACTTAAGATCAAAACCCGACCAAATTCCATTGCCTTTCATAAAAAAAGTTTTAATATGGTACTCTACCGAATCGAATAGAAAGAGTGAGCTTAAGAGTTTCAATAGTTTGAAATTACAGCAGTTTCGTCATTAAGCGTAAAAGCGTTTCTCTTGCGTGTATTGAAATCTAAATAAGTCAGCTTAACTGATTTATAGTTTTATTATTTTTGTTTTTTTGGCTGGGCACATTGAATATTTTTATAAAGGTCAGAGGTGATATCATTTGTTTTATACATTTTTCTGTTTTATCAATAATGATTTTATCATAATGTATAAAAAGGCACTATAAATATACATACAATAATTACTAACATAGGAGGAGCCAATTTGGAAAATGCTTAAAAATGCTTTTACACCCATGAAAGTTTCAAGAAACAGTGCTAGACCAAGCCAACTTGAACATAGTAAATTGAAATGCAAAAACGTAACAATTTAAAATCCAATATCAATTTTATCATTCCATATGAATTGAGTTGAGTGCATTTGTATGATTGAAATATCTAACTACCATAATAATGCCTAGTAAATACATTTTCGATGAACAAATTTGCTGTGAAATTTCGTTTGCCCATTAAACTTTTTTCCGAACGCTAATGACTTTAATGACGTTGTTAAGCGCCCCAACCACAACAATAAAAACATATACTTTTTACCTCGGTGGGGTGCTATGTATGTATGTATGTATGTACATAAATAAATTGAATGCAAATCAAGAGAGAAAAGGAAACAGAAACAGAAATGTACGCCCACATTTATGATAAAATAAAAATGCGTGTAATGAAAAATGTATCAAAAAAAAAAAAACTTTTGCGCTGCTAAAGCCAAAGCTGATGACGTCTATTGAAGTATGTAAGTGTAGATAAGCAGCAAAAAGAAATAGAAAAAAATTGGCAAACGCTGTTAGAAGCTGAGAGCAAATTGCTTCGAAAGCATTAGTTTACATACATACAAACATATATGGGCTGAGGCACGTATGGTAAGTCAGTCAGGCAGTGAGTCAAGCAGTTGCAGATAAAGATGAAGGAAGAAATCTTCTCTAACCGCAGATGAAAGTCAGTTTGAACTCGAAGAAAGTAAGGGAATATGAAAAAGATTGTAAATAAGATTTCGTTTGTCTTTTATGCTATTTCTATGCTTCTATACTTCACGCACACACACACACACACACACATACACATACACCCTTTGGTTGTGTGTGCATGCGTGAAATTCACTGTCAGTGTCATTTCCAGCTGGTGCTTGTTGCTTGCTGTTTGGTTGATGATTGTTACGTTGCTGTTCAATTTGCGCTCTATGTGCAACGATACTATTAATTTTGTTGTTATTATTATTATTTTTTGTAGCATACTTTCAGGCTTAACTTGGCCTTTCTTTGAAAATGGGCGCGTCTTCGTACAAAATAATAAATTCAAATGCTATACTCGTATGTATCTATGTACATACGTTGCGTTGCATATTGCTTTTTACTTCTACTCATTAAAATTCATCACTTTTCTTTTGCATTTCTTTTTATATTTTTATGTTTTCATTTTCCTTCTTTCTTTTGAGTTTGAAGAAATGTTGTTTTTCTTTCGTTTGTATGTAATACAATATTTTGTTGTTGCTGTTGCTGTTGCTGTTGCTATATATTCAACAGGTTGCACTAGCAGCAGTAGCAGCAGCCACATTCATTCGTTAGCACATCGTAAGGGTTGTGTCGGCGTCCTCGTCGTCGTTTCAGTTTCAACGAGATCACATCTTGTCCAGTCAATCAGAGTTGGTCACATCAATTAGACTCACAGACGGAAGCAATACGAAAATAATATTTTTTTATTGAAAAAACTACTACATTGAATGCTGAGCAAATAATACACATAAAACAAATTGAATTAAAATAAACAATAACAACAAAAAAAAAGCAACAGCAACTTAAAATTTTTGCCCCTGTATGTGCGTGCGTTCGTGTACTCTGTGGATGTGGATGTGGATGCGTGTCTTTTTGTGTGAAAGTGTAAAATAAATAGCATACTTCTTGGCGATAACGCAGATTAATTAAATGCAAATTTTAACAGCTGTTGCTTGCGCCCGCCCTCACTACCAACACAGACAGCAGAAAACTCATGTAAATATTGATAAAAATTTTTTTTTTTTTTTTTTTTTTTTTTGGTCGAACTTTGTATGCTGCTGCAGCTGTGTATGAACAGCGATGCATGCAACACGTTGTACAATTTCCGCTCAGCAATTTCCGTTTTAATGCAAATTTAATTATTTTATATATATAGTTGTTTTCCATTATTTAATTATACTGCTGCGTCATACGTACAAATTATTGATATGAGACTGCATAGGCAAAGTGTGTGTGTGCCTACCGCAGTTAATAGTCAATGTCGCTCGAGTATCGCATGTATTGCGTTTTGCTGTATACAGAATTGTAAGCTCGGGTGTGCGTGATTTTTGTTCGAAACGTTTGTAAAATTTCATTTTTTACTTTTGCGTGTGTGTGGTGTGTGCTGTTTTCTATTATCCTTTTGTAACAAATGTGTTTACACTCTCTCATGCCCAGCAAGGTTAATTTCTTTTCATATACTGTCCTTTTTTCTTTTAGTATTTTCAAAAGTTATTATTGATTTAGTTATTTTTGGTGATTGTTTCTATATTTTAGCAATTTCATTTATTTTGTTTCTAGAAGATTTTTTTTTTTTTGTAATGTATAAAACGATTTTTATTCAACATTCAATGGTTTCGATTTTTGATGTATGTACTTGGATTTTTTTTCTCGCATGCGATATTTTTTTTTTTTTTTTTTTTGTTTTTTGTGGAATTTTTTACTACCATATGGCGTTGGTCTTTCATACTTTCACTTAATACATTTAAGTATGCATACTTACTACGACATGCGTAAATTGTAATACAAAAAAACTTAGTTTCATAACACAGTAGAACAAATTGAACTTTAGCCTAAAATTTTTAATTTATTCCTAATTTCATTTTTTAAAAAGTTTTTAGCCCAGCATATGTTTACTAAGTAAGTATATACTTTTACTTTAGGGTCACATATTTTCGAAATTAAACAAATTGTTTTATTGCGAATTTTACACAAATCCAGTATGAGTTAATGATGTAGCGATGGAAATTTAACGCATATGAAGAATAATCACAAATGTTCTTGTGCTTTTGCAAAGTGCAGAATGTATTCCATATAACGAATAAATATAATTTGCCTCATATTATATGAAACTAGCGGACCCCATGCACGTTTCACTGTGCATAATTAAAAAAGTAATTCAAAGCAGTTTGAACTCAAAGTTTATATTTATTGTAAAACTCAAGAGAGTTAAGATAGCCCCCATAAAAAAAAAATAGTCTAACGGAGTCAAATCTTAGTGGCCAATTGACTGTACCAAAATGTGAGATTAAATGCTCACCAAATTCGCCTCTCAATGGATATTTGGTTTCGTGTGCAGTGTGGCAGTAGGCATTTCGTCGAGAGCAGTACGGAAAAGTCGAACCAATTCATTATTCTCTTGAATGGATTCGTTCAATAACATCTCGCTTCAAATTTGAACTAATTGAACATCGACGATCAACTTGCTGATCAGAATTAACAAGGAAATAAATGTTGTAAAAACTGATACTCTGAATCAGGAAATGGCAATAAAGAATCCAAGCTGTGATATATTTGTGCTTGGATCTAGGAAAAAAAAAAAACAATCAGATGGGGGAAAAACGTTGTTGTGAAAATCAGTTTCATAATTGTCAAATTCAAGTTCATTTCGAGACCAATAGCATGTTTCCATGTTGTTCATGCAAATTACCTTGAATGTGGTCGTCACAAAATTGTCACGAATAATATACGTTGCACCGAATGAAGTCATTTGGAAACATGAATTGTAAGATTGAATGTTTGCCAAAAAAGGCTGTGCACCAGGTGCACCACCTAAAACCAATGAGCGTAATGGTTCTGGAGGTGGCTTCAATGCCGGTAATTTGACTTTGCCATTAGCACAACCTAACCCTGGTGGCTCATTTTTGAATTTGTACGCTTTGCAATGATTACATACGTCATCCATAGCACCGATATCTACAGTTTGATGTATAGTGTATAATCAATCGTCGAATCATAATTGAACGCAGCTCGCTTAACATTTAAATTCCTTGCTCTTTGAATATTCCGAACAGCGTCTTGTGCTGTACGTCTTTGTGCTGCACGTCTCCTTTCAGTTTGTTCTCTATTCTGCATATTTCTTTCATTGTGCTGCTCTTCAGCCTCTGTAGCTCGAGCAGCTGCAATAGCTCTTGTTTGACGTGAGCGCCTATTAGGCGCTCAAAAGTTTCGTGGTCCGAAACTTTTTGAACTTTCTACGTCCCCAGCCCAGCTTCCTTCTTAGTCCTGCGCACGAACGATTCTGAGCAATCAGCCTTCCCCGCCAATTTCCTTGCCGAAATGTTTGGATCTCTCTTTAAAATGGTCGCAACGTTCTTCGCCTTCTCACAGTCATGTGGCCCCTTCTTTTTACCAGAAACTTTTATTCCGATCAATACGCAGTTCTTCCTTAAAACGTTTAATAACGCGAGAAATGGTTTTAGGGTTAGCCCCTACCTCTTTGGCAATTTTTTGAATGACCAGTGAGGTTGCTTTTGAAAAATTTTAATAATATTTCTCGCACTTCCACTTCGTTTGCCATTTTTGCGTTGAATAAATTTTTATTGTCTTTAACTGACACATAATATTTTCTGACATTTAATTCAAAGCTACTAGGATAAAAATTTTTGATTTTGAATCTTTCAATAGCACAGTATGAGAAGAAATGTAACGGACAATTTTATTCAACGAAGTCCTTATTTAAAAACTCTTAAAAATTTAATTTTCTTGCCTCCGTAGCTCTCGTTTTTAGGTATAGTACCTTGTTAATAGCTTCATTGTTCTGTGTAAACTTATGTTCTGCTAGAATCTTACATAATGTTAAATGTACTCGCATGTGCCTATCAAAAAGCTTAATACAAATTCCGTTTCTTTTCAAGTTTTAAGTGAAGGCACCTTTTAGTCATCATCTGCAAAATAATTTTATACACAATTATTTCTCAACTCCCTTCAATTTGCAGAAGCAAGCCAAGTTCACTTAGCTTAACTTCATTCATGTACGAGTATTTACATACTTAAATAAAATATTTAAAGTCAAAGCAAGAAGAAATTGCATTTAAAATTGCACTTATCATAATATTTATGATGTCATTTATGGTGAAAAGTTGAATTGAGTGGGCTGGAGTTGAATTGAGACGAGTTGCTATGAGTTGATAGCAATGAAAAGAGATGAGTTGAAAATTCATTTTATTTTCTGCTTTCTTTTTCCTTATTCCTGTGTTATGAATTTTTGGTGAGGTACCAAAAAACAATTCAACTTAATTCAATCTTATGAAAATCCACTTCAGTGCTGACATATCGCAAATGAACACAAACAAAGGCACACGCCACATACATACACGTAGAGAGAGAAAGAGAGAAAAGAACGAGAACTAGTTGGGTTGCACTATATGCTGCTAGGATTGTGTGTGTGTGTGTGTGTGTGTGTGTGTATGTGAACAACGGAAGTGTTAAAAGCAGCAGCAGTAGCAGCAGAAGACACAATCATGCCGGAAATACGAAAATTATTATGAGTGCACTTGAAAATTTTCAGTCAGTCAGAGTTGAATAAGAAAACGAAAACGAAAACGAAAGAATACAATATGCCGGAGACTCTGTACTCTCTGCTCCCCTCTACAGCGATTTTAACCCTTTCGCTTTCCTCAACTGCGATAGCTGCTGTTTCTTCTGCTATTGCAGCACCTAGCGTCATTCACATTGCAGCAGGCAGTCAGTCAGCCACTAGCACCACACCAAGAACACCTCAAACACAATATTGTTGAGGAGCGAGCAGTTAGTCGTTTGGGGCTGCTTAACTGTTGGTTGGGGCGGGCTGAGTGGCTGGCTGACTCAGTGCATGAATGGGTGCTTGCTTTTAGCAAGCAATGATGATAACATTCGTCGTAACATGGGTTAACCACAATAATTTCACAATTTTATTGTTGTGTGCTTGTGTGTCTAATTTTGGGTATGAATTTAACACTGCGTGTGTGTGTGTGTGTGTGTGTGTGTGTGTGTGCGGTGAAGTTTGTGGTAGCCTGTGACGTTGTGTGCGAGTGTACAAGGTAAAACAACAACAGCAACTACTTTATCTAGAAGCACTTTATGCATTTTCAGTTTTCAATTTTCGTGGCACTCTTATTACCGCCGCCTGGCCTCCCTACAATAAATGCCACCATCGCAGCTGTCGCTGCTGCTTCACTGCTTCGAGGATTTCTTAATTATTTGCAAAGTAATTTCGTGAAGCATTTCTTCAGCGCATGTCTTTTCTAGTTTCTTTGCTTGCTGTTTTCATTTTACAGCTCTTAGAGAAAAATTTTGTAAGTCTTTGACACTTTTGTGGTTGTGGCGCTTGAATCGTAATTATTCACCACATTTGTTTGGATATTGTTGGTCGATGGTTTTCTTTGAGTAAACATTTGGTGGAAATTCACACGCTTCAAATTTTTGTTCGTTTTATATCAATTTCTTCTTTTCCTAACTTCAAAAAGTTTTTGAAGTGTATGTGAGGGTACCAGATAATTGGCAGGCTAGATTGATTGGGCAAGCATATGGAATCACGTTAGCTTTAAGTCTTGAAATTAAATTTAATATCAATTTTTGTGTTCGCCGATTATTCTGACCATCATATCACTCTGGCCAAATGCCTCCACTGTTGTTTCTAAATCTTAAAGATCGTTCGTCGGCTATCATTGAAAAATAAATCTATCGAAAATAAAATGTCATTCATTATCATTGCAAATTGTTATTGTTAATGTCAGTTCAATTTCCTCATCATTGTATCATTCCCTGCAGCTCGAAGGTTATTGCTCAGAAAAAACAATAAATGCAAATGAAAGCTTCACATAATTGGGATGAAAAATGGTAATGCAGGTGCTAATTCAATGGCATTATCATTGAAAATTTCGTGACATTTGGTGAAAACAGTCTCCCATAGTAATTAAAATAATAGATTGATTCAGTGAAGCATTAAAGTGTTCAATGCCAATTCAATGGAACTTTTATTTTCTCATTTTATTTTTGTACTTTGTTCATTGGATTAAAATTGTCAAAGAAAATTAAAGGATCAATGCATTATTTCCAACACTATTGCCATGCTTTATCGAAACCTTGCTTTATCTGCTTCTTCTTCCTTTTAATGGCTCAAACCATTCGCAGAGGGCATAGGCAAAGCTTATCGCATCCACTCATATTGTGCGTGTTATACTATATTTGCACATGCACGGAAGGGACTTACAGTTTTATGCCGAATCCATACGGCGAAGTGATATGCTTTGCAATTTTTATTCTGGAAGTGTTTCCATTGTCTGCCAAAAGGTGGTGCCGTGTAGAAAAATTGTTTTTTTTTGTGTTTGTACATTTTGATTTTGCCTATGCCGAGGTTTAAACCCCGGACACTGTGCGTAGCTGGCCAAAACCTTACTAAGCTTTGAACTAAACATTGAACAATTTCACATACAAATAATCGAGTACTATGCACGCTCATAAAAAATACTGTACATATTATCTACATAAATATGCCAAAGCAAATAATTTTAATTATAAATCTGATTCGAATGTCAAGGCAGGAAAGTAATTTTACATTCGTTTTCGTTGGTAGTAAAATAACTTCCTTCCTGCTGTTTCCCTCATACATCACTTCTTTTCTGTCCTTTCTACTTTTACTAAATATTTCTTCATGTATGTTTTTGGAGGAGGAAAGCCTCAATGAATTGAGACTCCAAGTTACTAAAACCACCTCACATATCCGGACGGTGGGTCTTCCCGGAACCACCGGGGGGCCGGGAGGCCGTCAGAGCACTACTGCTCAAGCATCAGTTCTTGGCAACTCAAGTTACCTGTCTTGGGGGTTGCCTGAATTAATGACATTCAGGCCTACGTTGCGCAAACGGATGCGTTCCATATTAAGATCACATTCAATGCGGCGGAGTGCAGACATTATTCTTGCTGCCGCTGTCTGAACTACTTGCCACTTATGCAGTGTGTGGCACATGTGTTTAATAATGTTAGCAAATGTGGGGGCCTACCTAAAAGACAATAATATCGTTAGGGCAGATCGAGCAGAAAGGCTTTTCCTCATATTTGAAGCGGTGCAGATAATATTTAAGGTAACCATGTCCGCAAAGTAGGTAAGTAGTCATGTGAAAATCGGTTTCAACATGTTGATGAGTTATTAGTGCAAATGTCCATCTCCATTTGTTCGCCCTTTCTCAGCGTTGTTGCCACTCTTTTAAGCTGTGTTGTCGCTCATCTGCATTTGATGCATATGGGCCTGTTGCATAAATGTTCCGGCATTCACATGCTAGCATGTCTATCGGTATCATGCCTGAGATAACACCGACTGCTTCATCCGACACTGTGCGGAATGCACTTGCAACTCTTAGTGCGCTACAGTAATAGGTCACCCGGATCCCGGCGATCAGCCCATACTAGCGCAGCATAGTACTACTCGAGCTAGTAACGAGTGCGAGGAGTTTTCGTCTGCTGGAGCGTGGCCCTCCAATATTTGACATTATCCGAGAGATTACACCATTGACCTTTGAGGCCTTTTCACTAACCGCCAGTAAATACTCCTTATTTATATGTCATTCTGGCGCCGATCAGCACACCAAGATACCGGAGGTACGGCTGAGAGATAATCTCATGCTCTAAATTTGATGACTTCGCGTTCATTCCTGGAGCTCAAGAGAACAGCTTCTGTTTTCTGAGCTTCAAACTCCAGAGGAAAACTGCTTAGCCATCTCATTATCCTTGATATCGCGTCACTGCACGTCATCTCCAGCTTTGTATGTATACATGTGTGTGTTTGTGTGTGTGTGTGTGTGTGTGTGTGTGTGTGTGTGTGTGTGTGCTTAATTTAGCATTTCCACTTGAAAATTCTTAACTTACTTTTCTATCTTTCGTTTCAGTTTGTATTGTTTTTTGTACTTCATACTCGATTTTGGCGTTTCTGTTCTTCATTCACACACAAACATAATCCACTAATATACTACGCACACACACACACAAATAGACATGCCGCACGTCAGTATGAAGCGTAGAGAAAAAGCTCTTATAATTAAAATTCCATTTGGCACGCACGCAACCTTAATGACATTTACTTTTAAATGTCACTTCAACTCCAGCGCAAAGTTGCAGTACAGCATTATTGTCAGCTCTGTAGCACCGGCGGTAGCGGTAAACGGAGCGGAGGCTATGGTTGTGCTTGTACGTTCACCGACGACAATATGCGCTGGCATTAGTGTTGCCAAAGTAATTTTCAGCAGCTTCTTAAAGAAGTTTTTCCAGTTTTTCTCATTTTTCTGGATTTTTTTTTTTTGTTTTTGTTTTTGTTTTGTTTTGTGTGTGTGTGTGTGTGCGTAGAGTAGTATTTTGGTTTTGTGTGTGTGTGTGTGTGTTTGATGAAATTGCAAAAACGTCGAAAACACCTCATCCCGAGACAGGATAATTGTGTACCAACACACACACACACACACATAGACACACATTCATTATACGCTCTGCATATTAAACAATATTTTCACATAATATTTAAGCGAGTGGGAAAAAGTTTTTTCGCACACGTGGCTATACCATATATATGTAAACGCTACCAAAAAGTTTACGATCACATTCTATAAACACCGCAGTGCTGGGTAATGTGTTTGTATGTATGTGTGCGTGTGTGTGTGTGTGTGCGTGTGTGTGTGTGTGTGTAGAGTAGAGTATAGATGTAAAAATGCGCTTGTAGTTTTTGGTTGCAAAAACTCTTCTTCCAAGTAGTTTTGAGTTTCGAGCATTGTAAACGAGTTAGGGTCACAGAGGGGTCACAGTCATGCCGTTCTGATGGAGTGGTGTTGAGGTCTTAGTGTGCGATGCTGCTAGCACTGCTGCTGCTGCCAGTGTGTAAGTTGTCGTGAAAGCAACACTGTTCTATGTTGGTTGGTTGCTGTTTTGTTTTTGGTAAACTTTTGGTGGAAGTATGTGCTGCATTGCACTTGGCAATTGAATTGAACAATACACATGAACATGAAGTGCATTAAACTTTACACTTTGAGAAAATAGATGCTGTATTTGTTATAATTTACTTAAGCATAAAAATACAATTTTAAACTTGTGCTCTAATCGAATTGTACTTAGTTATTCAAGCTGCTTATTTGTATAACTAAATTTATGCAATCCCTTTTCTTTTTTCAAACCAACAAATTTTTGTTAGTGTACGTACAGTCTTGGCATGACAGAATTTAATATTGCTGCGTTGAGTTGTGTTGCCCTCAAGTGTTAAAGTTAGGAAAACAAGCAAAAACAAAAAGTAGCAAAAAGAAAATAAAGTTGAAGAGGAAGTAAGTACAATTAATTTGACAAAGTTTTGTTTTCTACATAAGTAAAAATACATTTTATTTTTCGTATTTTATTATTTGCATCGAAAATATGTACTGAAATTGATTTCTAGAAAAATGTAGCTCTAGCAAAAGGAACTAACATAAATATTAAATAATTAGTTAACTTCTCAACTACGAGTTCTTATGTAAATTTGTTGGATTTGTATGCATTCACTCTGAATATAATTTACCATAGCAAAAGAATATTGAGCATCAAACAAACTTAAAGAATTTCTTGATTTTCGTTTGTACCTAACCCTGTACGATTGAGGTGTTACCAACTTCACATCGATATATCTGGCAACGCGATATTGCCAACTACGTCAAATTCATACCAATGACAGCAATTTATGGTTTATTGTTTACAAGCTACCACAAGCATTTGCGTCTAAGTTTTATGGAACAAAAGTTATTCGAAATGGAATTCAAACGTAATAGTGTGATTGCGTTATATTTGAGTGGAAAATCACAACCAGCTATTGTTCGTGAGCTCAGGCATCTCAAAGTGAAGAAAATGTTTGTAAAGGGTGTTTTTTATAGAAGTGTTGTTTTCAATCTGGCAATACTTTTTTCGGAGTTGGTCTTTTTGACAGCTGTCAATTGATTTATGCTCAGTTTGGTTTGCCATTTCACAACGAATAGACTTACTCCTGAACAACGTTTGCAAATCGTGCAAATTTATTACCAAAACGAGATGGCCACCGATCCCGATTTTCACAAGAAAATTTTGTTTAGCGTATTGAAGGATGAAGCTCACTTTTGGTTGAATGGGTACGTTAATAAGCAAAATTGTCGCATTTGGAGTGATCATAATTTACAAGCTTTTATTGAGACGCCGCTACATCCTCAAAAAGTCACCTCTTGGCCGGCAATGGCAAACCTACAAGAGTAAAAATTAAACTGTAGGGGACCTACAATCATGTACAAATATAACACGCACAACATGAGTGGATGCAAAAAGCTCGGTCTCCATGGGCTGTTGTACCATTAAAAGTAAAGTAAAAGCAATGGGGAACGCTATAGAGTCATGATTAATGACTTTTTCGTGCCTGAATTGGAGGATGTTGATGTGGACGACCTTTGGTTCCAACAAAACGGCGCTACATGCCATACAGCCAACGAAACAATCAATTTATTGAAGGAAACTTTTGGAGAGCGCATTATCTCGCGTCGTGGGCCTGTGGCGTGGCCTTCAAGATCGTGCGATTTAACACCGCTCGACTATTTTTTGTTTTATGTGGGGTTATGTGAAGTCGCTTGTCTACGCAGATAAGCCCGAGACGATTGACGCCTTGGAAGAGAATATTCGGCGCGTTATTACTGACATACGGTGCCAATTGCTACAAAAAGTGGTCGAAAATTGGGCCTCTCAGCTGGAATTTATTCGAACTACTTGCCCGAAATCGTTTCTAAAACATAATGGCAAATCCTTATCTTTATAACAAAATTAAATTCTTGGCCATTACAATAAATTATATGCGTTTTATTTCTTCTTGAAAACCACACTTCTAAAAATGTCGCACCATAAATCGTTATATGTCTCACCATAAATCGTTATAATGATACAGGCAGCATTGCCAAACGCTATAATGGTGGACGAAAAAAAACAGCAACATCACCTGAAATGGTTCGAAAAGTGAAGGCTCGACTTGAGCGAAATCCACCAAGTACCGCAAGATCATATTCGTGCAGCATTCAACTCATTTTTTAACCGCTTGAAGGCCATAGTCCAGGCAAAAGGTGGCCACATCGAACTAAAGCGAATGGATTCTAAAATTTTTATTATTTACACACATTTTTGTAATTTGAATCAATAAAAATAATTTCAAACAAAAACCCTGTAGTGGCATTTGTATTCTAAAGAAAACTCAGTTGATTTATTTTAGTTTTACTACTGAAAGTTACTGCTAAGTAGTAAATAAAGTGTAAATATTGAAAAGCTGCGTTTTATTCGCCACTCGCTCAGCGATAATTGTATGAGAAAACAACAAAAAAGGTTGCAAAACAAAATGGGAATAATTATAGCTGTTATGTATAATTAGCATGGTGATTAACATCCGTGGTTTTTATAACAATTCTAATGTATGGTAAACTGTCAATCTTAAAAACAGAAAAATAGTTTGGTAAAGAACAAAAAAGGAATGTTTCAAAATGTCTCATAAAGAAGAGATTGTGCTGAAAAATCACCTCCATCTTCCAGCTGCTATATTGAGCATATTTATTGTTAATCACAACACAGTAAGGAAGATAAGATATTCCCTATTGTTAGAGTATCGCCATGTTAATGCAAGAAAATAATGCTCCCAAAGCTTCTATGTGAACAAGAAACAAAATTTAGAATCACTTATTTGGCTTATAAGATTTAACAACTTGATCGTTTTATTCGCAGATGTTAGATGAGGTGACGGATAAAACACAGCTTAAAAAAATACTTTTTCATATTATTTGAATATTTAACAGCCTTTGTATTTATAATATGTAGATACATTTTTAACGAGCTCTAGGCAATTTTTTAGTTTTTTTTTATTAAAATCTTAATTTTTATAAGTTTTTAAAATCATTTTTCTTAAGCAACTACATACAAAACCATCATAACAGGCAAATTCAAAAAGTAGAAAAAAACTAATTTTCTACACGGCACCACCTCTCTTGGCAGGCTATTGCAAACCTTCAAGAGTAATAATTGCCAATGAGAAGCTTTTTTTTTGTGGTCGCTGTGGCGTAGTGATAGTGCTTTGGACTGTCACGCAGAGTTTCCGGGGTTCGAACCTCGGGACAGGCAAAATTAAAAAATTTAAACAAAAAGAAATGAAAACATTTTTTCTACATGACACCACCTCTTGGCAGGCGATGGCAAACCTACAAGGGTGAAAATTGCATATGAAAAGCTTTTCACTTCGCCGTTCGGATTCGGCAGAACTGTAGATCCCTTCCATCAATGTACAAAAATAACACGCACGACATGAGTGGATGCGAAAAGCTCGGTCTAGGCCATCCATGGGCTGTTGTGCCATTAAAAGAGGAAAAAAAAGAGAAGCTTTTCACTACGCCGTTCGGATTCGGCATAACATATTTAGATATACATACAATGCACATTTGTTGTCAGTTCTCCTGCCCTGAAAGGTTTCACAATTAAATCGGGAGTTTCTAAAATCTTTGTTACTAGTGACCTGGACTGAGAATTTTCCCATCTTATTTAAGATAGCTGTTAATTATTTGATGACTGGAATAACCGACGAGTTTTACACTGTTGTCTCGCTGGCTAAATATCCGTTCCCCATTTCCAAATTAATAAAAATTAGTTTCATGTCACAGTTCATGCCTGAGCACCGGCTAACCCTCAATCGAGTTTGAGCTCTTGAACGGTCGCTTGCAGAATAAACCAACGCTTGCAGTGCTGCTAGAAAAGTTCTTAAATGCAAACGACTAGCTTCCTGTATTAATAACTGGGCCGGTTAAATTTTGATATCAACCAACTACTGTGGTAAATGGATCTAGAGATCTTATGTATCTTAGAGAAGTAATGTATCGAGGGAGCAAAACCAATAGTGTAAAGCATAATTTTCAGATGGAAACTCAGACCCCAATTTACTTAGCTGTAGCAAGTAGAATTATTATCATTTTGTAGCTATACATCGTCGTTGATATAAAATTATTAATAATGAAATGCATTTAAGGTGAAAGGAATGGAGTGACTCAACTGGAGTCTAGAGGGCGGTAAAACTCCTTTTTGGGCACATATATTTAACTTGATATTTAATTATGAGAAATTATAGTGGACTTCAGCATTGAAGAATGTAATAGGGTCATCCACAACGTCTTAGAAAGTCTTTGCTAATATAGGGTGATTTTTTAAGAGCTTGGTTTTTAGAAATTCAAAAAAAAACAAAGAAATTTTACAAAAGTGAATGAAATATTTATTTGGATCGATAAATCAATTCCTGCCATTTAGTTTTTAAAGATAATTTTACTTAAATGTTGTCCGCGTCTACACTTCAAGTGGTCCACTCTGACGGTCCAATTTTGGCACACTTTTTCACACATTTCGGCCGGAATCTCACCAATGACGCGTTCAATGTTGGCTTCCAAAGCAGAAATCGTGTTTGGCTTGTCCCTATAGACAAGAAACTTAACATAGCCCCACCAAAAATAGTCTATGGGGTTAAATCACAGGATCTTGGAAGCCAATTGACTGCACCAAAACGTGGGATTAACTGCTCACCAAATTCGCTTCTCAATTGATGCATGGTTTCGCGTGCAGTGTGGCATGTGGCACCGTCCTGTTGGAACCACATGTCGGCCGAGTCTTGAATATTCGGCAAAAACAGTCTGTTATCATCAAACGGTACCTTTCTCCATTGACCGTATCGTTGCGGCCTCTAGCGTTTTTGAAGAAGTACGGCCCAATGATGCCGCCTGCCCATAAACCGCACCAACCAGTGCATTTTTCGGGATGCATTGGTAGCTGCTAAATAGCCCCAAGCTCGTCTTCACTCCAAATACGGCAATTCTGCTTATTCACGTATCCATTGAAACAAAAATGAGCCTCGTCGCTGAATGGACGTAGCCTGCGAAACACATTTTTCACAGAGCTCGAATTTTGATAATAAATTTCAATAATTTGAAAACATTGTTCTGTTCAGGCGTAGGTCTATTCATGATGAAATGGCAAACCAAACTGAGCATTTTTTACTTTGACACATGTCAAGAATCACGCGTGAACTGTCAGAAATATAGACGTCGAAAACCAAGTAGCAAAAAAATCACCTAGTATTTCTACGAACGTGACATTACTAATATATAGATTTTATTCACATAGTAGTGGAAAACATTTGTACGCTGTAATAAATTCTCAACAAATTCGAATATTCAAATTTCCCATATAATTTAGATGTCCTAAGTATTCCAATTAATTATTGCATTTTACCACTTGCTTTAACTACTTCCATTTATAATAAAGTGCGATGCTTCTACGTTTGAACTGTAATGCTTAAATCTAATATTTATGATAATTTAAATGGAATTGAGCTGAAAGTATTTTATGTTATATGTAGTATGTTATATGCTCTACCGAAAAGTTCCACTCAATGATACTTTTGTGTGAGCTCAACGCCAAGCACAACGCCACAGTAACCCAGGAATTTCATTTCAACTCATTCGCAAAAAACCTGGTGCTAGAATTCATCCTTAGAATCATTCATTGGCATACGAGGAATTATAATTGAGCTATAGATTTCTTGCTGGGAATATGAGTGTGTAGGAGCCGTATTGCATTTGTGTATTTCCATATACATAAAATTGTACGTGTGTGGATATTTTATAAAGGGTGGTCCACCTAACATTTGCAATTTGAGTGTGGCAATTCTAATGACATTCGTATTATGACTGAAAATTAGTTTTATATTTGCAACAACGTTGGGAAATACTAAAAACTTACTTGCAAAACGGTGAATCTTCAAGCGAAAGAGTACGTAATTGTGAATCAATTTGTGAAACGTGTGCGTGAAACTTGAACTTTATTGGATAAAACAACATTTTCTCGTACTCTGACAGTTCGCACAACCGATAAAATTGCTGCTGTTGGGCAGAATGTGCAATAAGAACCAACCACATCAACTCGCCATTTTTCTCAGAAATTGAACATTTCATGGACTTCTTTGTTGTGATTTTTGCATAACGAACTCGGTATGAAGCCGTACGAAGTTCAATTGGCACAACAGCCGAAACCACATGACCCATCTGCAACGTTTTTGGTTCGTTAATTGGGCTCCGTAACGCTTGAACAAACATTCGAATTTTTACCGAAAATTCATCTTTTCTGACGAAGCTCACTTTGACCTCGGTGGTTACGTTAATAAGAAAAATTTTCGCATCTGTGTCTCAGAAAGTCCATGCCAATGCACCCTCAACAAGTAACTGTTTGGTGCGGTTTTTGGACCGCCGGCATCATTGGGCCATTTTTCTTTGAAAATTAAGAATGGAGAAGATGCGTTACAGTGAAGGCTGTACGCTAGCACACAATGATAATGGATTTTTTGTGGCCTACTTGAAAAGATATGGACTTAGACAACATTTGGTTCCAACAGGATGGTGCGCCGTGCAATAATCGATCTTTTGCGTGCGAAGTTTGAAAATAACCTGATTTTTTGCTGCTTGGTTTTTGACATTTATATTTCTGACAGTTCACGTGTGATTCTTGACATGTGTCAAAGTAAAAAATGCGCAGGTTGGTTTGTCATTTCATCATGACAACGTTTGCAAATTATTGAAATTTATCATCAAAATTAGTGCTCTGTGAAAAATGTGTTTTAGCGCAAAATTGTCTACAACGACGAGGCTCATTTTTGGCTCAATGGATACGTGAATAAGCAGAATTGGCGTATTTGGAGTGGAGACCAGCCAGAGGCAATTCAGCAGCTGCCAATGCATCCCGAAAAATGCACTATTTGGTGCGGTTTATGGGCAGGCAGCATCATTGGACCGTACTTCTTCAAAGACGATAGAGGCCGGAACGATACGGTCAATGGAGAAAGGTACCGTTTGATGATAACAGACTGTTTTTGCCGAATATTCAAGAATTGGACTCGGCCGACATGTGGTTCCAGCAGGACGGTGCCACATGCAACACTGCACGCGAAACCATGCATCAATTGAGAGGCTAATTTGGTGAGCAGTTAATCCCACGTTTTGGTGCAGTCAATTGGCTTCCAAGATCCTGTGATTTGACTCCGTTAGACTATTTTTTGTGGGGCTATGTTAAGTCTCCTGTCTATAGGGACAAGGCAGACATGATTTCTGCTTTGGAAGCCATCATTGGTTAGATTCCGGCCGAAATGTGTGTAAAAGTGTGCAAAAATTGGTCCCTGAGATTTGACCACTTGAAGCGTAGCCGCAGACAATATTTAAGTGAAATTATCTTTAATAAGTAAATGGCGATATATTTTTCCCCTGGAAATCGGGCCAAATAAATCTCTACACCTTTTCCTAGGAAAAGCCCACAGAGTAACTTTAAATATCAAAAAAAAAAAAAAAAACAAAAAATATATGGCAGGAATTGATTTAAATTTCCAAATAAAAATTTAAGTTACTTTTATAAAATTACTGTTTTTTTTTTTAATTTTCAAAATCTGAGCTCTTAAAAAATCACCCTTTATTAGCCGTTTTGGTGATGTTCATTGATTGACCGCTACGCAGTTGCATTGTACTATAATTTGTATGAGGAGTCGTTAAAAATAAGTGTTACACTAACGATCCAGCAACGATTGAGGCTCATAAGGACGAAATTGCTGCTGCCATAGGTCAAGTACAGCTCCATTCAGCCGAAAATGTACTGAAATATTGGGGTGATCATATGGGCTACTGCAAGACCAGTCGAGGAAGTCATTTAAAGTGTTCCACAACTAACCAAAAGGATTGTACTTTCGAATAATAAAAACCAACATAATTCATGTCTTATTTACACCAAAATCATATTCCAAATTATACCATAAATGGTCCACCCTGTATATTCATTTGTCAAAAATTGGAATTTCATATTTATATTTATTTGAGTTGAATGGCAAAAGTTTGGAGTTACTGCGACTATTGCCGAGAATGTATACGCTATCAATTTGAAGTCTCTGAAGAAGGAGAAGAGAGAAATTCTGACTAGGAATTTACCATATACTATACTATATGGTACTGGAAGCCACTTTGAATATTTAATATAATTTATTTTTTGTGCAGCACACACACAAGCACACTTTATTGCAAATACAATATGTGTAGCTTATGCAAATAAATTTTTCAATTTAACTTAAAGATATTTTAACTGATATTTTATGTAAATATTATATTTCGAAAGCTAAAAGAATATGTAAAAAAAAAAAAAAAGACAAAAAGCAAGCTTCTAAAGCAAATCAGTTCAACTTGAAGTAATAATAATTCCATTATAGTTTCAACGATGTACTGCAGCACTTTCGTCATGCCCCATTCTCCCACACAACCAACCAACAAGTACGCAGCTACAGAAGCAGATACTTTGGCTTTTGTTATAGATACCCGTATTCTGCTCGCTTATGCCATGAGAGACAAAAAATTAAATTTTTTTTTATACTTTTTGATGCTGATGAATGAATCGAAGATTAAGAGAAAAAAAGTGAATAGAAATTTTTGTGGTTTGCATCCATCCAGCAAAAGGAGTAACAATAACAACAAAATATAATCATGCTTGTATAATTTTCATAATAAGCTTTGCATGTGTGTGTGTGTGTGTGTGTGTGTGTGTGTGTGTGTGTGTGTGTGTGAAGCTGAAGTATCTATGCATGTGTGCGTGTATGTCAACGCCTCTCAAATATGGATGTCAAACGTGACAAAAATGCAAAATTGATTTCAATCTATTCCTTTTTTTTGTTTTTGTTTTTTTTTTTTCTTGTTTCGTATTGTGTGAGATTTTTCTGATATTTTGTTATTTTTGTTGTTGTTGTTGTTTTTTGTGTCACATCATGCGCTCTTGTTTGCTTTTTACATACGAAATTTTTATATGTGAATTGATGAAAAATTCAAGCAGCAACAAAACCCAACACAAAACTTTACTGTTTCGTGCGCTAACAATGAGTTGGCAAGATTATTTCATTCTTGGTGATTGTTACTGTTGTTGTTATGTTATGGTCCATGTTGCTGTCGATATTTCCATCAGCATGCAACTAGCTAACAAACAAACAAACAAACAAACAATAATCCCCTGCATGCATGCACAAATATTCTTGTGAAACTAGAATAATCTCATTTTTGTCACCAATTTTCAACGGCAACAACAACAACAACAACAAACACAGTAGTAATGGCTTGGGCGAAAATTCACAACCTACATAGTATAATGCTTAATTCTTTAAGTAGTTCCTTTTCGACTTTGTACACCACCGCCCCCGTCCTCCCGTCTGCTACAGCTTTTTCACAATATTCTTGCTTTAATATTCTTTAGCAGTTTCTTTGCTTTTTCCATAGTTACTAAAGTATTTTTTTTTTTTTTTTTTTTTTTTTTTTTTTTTTGTTTCCTTTTTGGTTTTCTTCCTCATGTCAACTATTGTAAGTCAACGTGGTCAACAAAGTTCACATAAAAATGTGAAAATCCTCTTCATGGTTGTTTGTTGAAAACGATTTGTTCTATGTTACAGAAAAAACTGAAATGGATGTACTTTGTCTTAAAAATAATATTATTAATATGTAGATATTATATGCACGTTCTTCATCTCAAAATTATTACATTTTTGTTCTTTCTGGAATATATAAGTAATATTAAACAGATTTATCCTGCCCCATCAATCAAATTGTTTCGTCATTTATTTTACATCTTTCATATTCGCTCTTTAGCCATATTCAGTGCCCATTCACTTTCTGTCGCTCTCTCTCTCTCTCTCTCTCTTTCTCTCCCTCTCTCTCTCTCTCTCTCTTTCTCTCCCTCTCTCTCTCTCTCTTTCTTTCTTTTCCTCTCTCTCTCTCCCTCATCATTAGGGTCATCCGAGGATTTCAGACTTTGTGAGTTATTAAAATAGCACTCTTATTATTTTCTTATTCCTACTCAAATAAATAACTCAAATGTGCCCCATGTGCGAATGGAAAAAAATACACTAAAAATAGACTGGCTTACATTTGCTTACATCAGCCGGAAATCGATTTTCATGTTACTAAGAAAATGATTACCCATTTGAAAACCGGCCACGCATGCAACAGCTTATATTAAAGCCATAACGCTTGTTTTCGGCAAGACTGTCATAGCTCAAAATCCATAAATTCTGTGAAAACCCCATTTAAACTTTTCAATTTACCTATCTTCTCACCTGAAGATTTCTTAAGAGAATTTGATGATTCTTTTCTGTAATTTTTTTTTTCTTCCTGTTTTATTCCACTTGGGAACATCGGGCTTCAACAAAACATTGCCATCTTATTCTATTGTTAGCTATTCTTTTGACAATGCTCCACGATTCTTCAGCTGCTCTCAGTTCACTTTCAATGGTCCGCTTCCAGGTGTTGCGCGGGCGTCCAGGCCGGTCACAGACGGGTTCCAGTCTAATGCAGTTCTGCTGATACTTTCGCACGGCTATCGCACTGTGTGACCTATCCACCGCCATTTATGAAATCTTATTTGTTTAGCAACGAAGTCCTGCTCCGTCAATCGCCAGAGGTCTTCGTTCCTGATGGTATTCGGCCAGAACACTTTTCTGTATACTTACTAAAAACCTTTTTCCATCTTTTTGCGGTTTCTGGTCTTTCAGCAAACGAGTGATATTCGGCAAAATATTAGAACTACTGCACTGATCTGAACACCATCACATTGTGCTGAATTTGTGATAATTTTTTCCTTCGAAAGTGCTTCCTTATCATTCTACCAGAGTTAATTTTGCTACTACCTCTACTATCATGGCACAACAGCCTATTCTCAAAGTCCTGGCTGAGTTTTTCGGATAGTTTTGTACGTTGTAAGTTTTATATTTGTAGCTTAATGGAAGAAGCCCACATTTTTATATTGAATCAGGTCGATGAAATAAAAAACTTGGCTCATGCTATTTCTTAAAGGTTTGGCAAAAATGGTGCCTCTGTGCTGAGTATTGAACTTAAGAACTCTGCATAGCCATTCAGCACATACAACTTTCGCTTTTACATCCATCGATAGCTGGAGTATATCTACTGTTCTTGTAGTTTTGGTGAAGCATGAGCTGGCCAATCTTTGTAGCAGCAACGACGGAGAACTCAAGAATTATTCGTTTTCTGAAGACACAATCAAGATCACAATCAATAACAAGATCATGTACAAATATATTTCTTTTCGAAAACTTTTGAAATTTGGTTTATGTCTGAAGATGATTTTATGATTCTTTCCTGTATACTTACTAAAAACCTTTTTCCATCTTTTTGCGGTTTCTGGTCTTTCAGCAAACGAGTGATATTCGGCAAAATATCAGAAAAATATTTTATATTTAAAATTTTTTATTTAATATACTAGCATTTTATTTATCAGTGTTTCCTTCCTCAATCTGGGATCTTATTTCACAGTTAATATATCGTGAAAAGAAAATACGCTTCAATGAATTTAGCATCCATATAACCCATTTTGAAGGGCTGCTCGTAACGGTCAAGTTTCAAAGTTCTTTTTCTTCTTCTTTAATGGGACACCAGCCTATAGAGGGCCTAGGCCGACCTTTTCGCATCCACTCATGTTGTGCGTTTTATATTTGTACATAAATGGAACAATAGCCTACAGTTGTATGCCGAATCCGAACAGCGAGGAGAAATGCTTTTCTTAAGCAATTTTTACTCCTGTAGGGCTGCCATTGCTTGCCAAGAAGTGGTGCCGTGTAGAAAAATGTTTTTTTCTACTTTTTGATTTTGCCTGGACATTATTTTCCTTATGCCATTCCATAGTTGATGTGGAGTAATGACTTGTGGCTAGGTCTGGCCAAAACAAAACGGTTCCTTTGTGCTGTCCAATAAATGTTAGAAGGCGTTTTTGCAGGCATTCTTCTATGTAATTCTGTAGTTAATTGTTCCTGTCGTAATTAACGCCTTGCACCGCAGACCGCAGGTGCAAATTGTGTGCCAAACCATGAAGCATTTTGGAAATTTGGTTTATTTTACTTCAGAGTATTTTCTGTTGCATCCCTATTCGTTGTTGTGAAATAGGCCTTCCCAGTAGGACTCATCATCGAAAATCACGCAATTGAATTTGGTTAGGTAATTGTCATACAGCTTTCGAGCATGCGTCTTCACTATTTTTTCCTTTTTCCGAACGGACAGGTACTTTCTGCTGTTTGTAGGTCCTTAATCCTTGACTTCGCTTATATCGCATTACAGTTGATTGCAATGTACCAGCTGTCGCTGCAACGTCTCGAGTCGACCTAGTGGGATTAGCCCAATATGTACTAACAACCTTTTTCAGCATTTCTGGGTTATTTGAACCCGTTTCTCTGCCTGACCCTTCGGTTCTGCAGATGGAGTTTCCCGCATTGTAATTGTGCATGACTTTATAAACCGTCGCTATATTCGTTGTGCTTTCCCTTGCAATGCTTAGTCTAGACTTTGTCTTATCAGTCAAGTAAATGTCCAGTATTAATTTGAAGCGCTGTTCTTGTTGACTCGACATGTTGACTTAAGTAGATCCAAGATGAAAATGAGTAATATAGAAAAAACTGAGCTCTTTATATATACTTTCACTTGAAGATAACGGGGTTCTAACTCTTGACAATTGCGTATAATGGATACGTCAACATTTTTCTGGTTCACACGGAGCGATAGATAGCTCGGGCAGCAATGAAGACTTTGAAACACCAGTTTCCAGGCCGTGTGATCTCCATTTTTGTCGATTTGCACCGCCAGACTTCTTCCTTTCGGGCTAGCTGAAATCTCTCATTTTCCACAACAAATCACAAATTTTGCAAGTCTTGAAAGCCAACATTGAAGAAGAACACCGATGTTTTGCGAGCAACAATGCAAAATGCCATAAAACGAGCAACTCACCTCAACTCAGTAGATGGTCATTTTACCGATATCATCTTTTTAACTTAATGTAATCAATTTTACACCTTTAAATAAATTTTCCATGACAACAGAGTCCAATTATTTTTAAAAAACAACATGTACAAAAATAATAGCGGGTTCACATTATGACATTACTTTTGCACCACCTTGTAGCATTGCATTACCAGCGCTGAGTTATAACATTTACACCATATTATTTTACTTTATAAATCTTTATCAGAATACACTACAATTAAGTATTTACATATTTACCAGTGAATGTTTGAAAGTATCTCTTACTTTCTTCTTCTTTTAATGGCACAACAGCCCATGGAGGGCCTAGGCCGAGCTTTTCGAATCAACTCATGTTGTGCGTGTTATATTTGTGCACGAATGGAAGGGACCTGCAGTTTTATGCCGAAGTGAATAAAACGTTTGAATCCCGGACACTCAGGCCAGCGCACTATCAACTAAACCATGGCGACCAAAGTTACTGCACAAAAATCGATTTACCTACATCATTCTCCTTGTTTTGTTTTCATAAAGTTAGTCTCTGAATTCGAGCGAATATTTGGCTAGAAGAGAAGAATCAAACATTGAATTATGTGGACAGACCATTCTTGAAGAATATGTCTAGAGGAGCTGGAGACACTGATGTGTCTCTATGTCCAAGTAGGCTAACTATTTCTGAACGTCAATTGCGACGCATAAGATTCCTCGGCCGTCATAAGTACGGGTACTTATTTAAAACACACGAAAAGTCGAAGAGAACAAGAAAAGGCCGAAAATGTCAAATCCCCTTAAAAAATTGATTAAATAAGCATAATTTTTTTTTAAAATTAATACTAACTTTTTATTTCTTTCTTTGCAGGTAAGTTCACATAAACATTTTCACTGACTGACAGGTAAATATCAAATTAAATCACGGGTAAAGTTGAAACTACGTGCATGTTATCACTGCAGAAATACGGGCAAATACATATGCACGTATACTCGTATCTACATATGTATATGCAGGTTTGTAGTTATTTATATACCGGGTTTTTTCTTGATGGTTATTAATGTGTCGTGTACACTGTACAGCATACATACGTGTACAAACTAGAGATGGGAGCGTGACGTGAATTTTATGTGGACTTGCGTTAACGTGATATAATTTCCACGTGAGCGTGGCTAGTTTCCATAATTTGCACGTGAGAGTGACATAGTTTCCATAATTTGCACGTGTGCGTGACATAGTTTCCATAATTTCGACGTGAACACGCGTTAGCGTGATATTATTTTAACATAAAAACACGCGTGAGCTAATTTATGGTAGGTAGTATAAAAATTGAATCTATGTTTTTGTTCAGCTAAGAAGCTTGAAAATCGTAGAAGCTTAAAATCACTGTGTAGCATATGTGTTCGGTTCTATAATTGTTAATACTTATTCGTGTGCGTGATTTTATTTTATATAATTTTTTTTTTTTTTTTTGAAATATCTCATTGTTTATGTGTGAATTCTATTTGAAAAAATATCAAAGTGCTCGAATTTTCGTGAGTAATAATTTCAATGACATGAGCAGAAAAGAACTACTCACGCGCCCATCTCTAATGCAGAGTATCATTCTCGTAGCTGATGGGATTATTGAAAAAAATAAAATAAAAAAAATAAACAGCTTTTCAAGTAATTCTCACAACAAATGCCAAATAGCAAATACCAGCAAATGGCATTTTATTAAATTGTTGCTGTCTTACTGCTGGCGCTGGTGCTGCTGCTGTGCTGTGCTGTTGTAGCTGATCGTTTTTCATGGCGTGTTCCATCATTTGTTATACAAAACCACAGTAGCGATAAAAATTAATTGGAAATTTTCGCATGAAACATCAATGAAATTTGAAACTTTTTGCTTCACTTCCTTTCTCAATCCAGTATATTTTTTATATTCTCTTGCACATGTATTGTGAAAAAGTAGAAAATTGTGTAAAAACGGATAAGTTACACGAGTAAATTGGTGATAAAAATAATTTGTTGTGGTGGTAATCATCGGGCGTTTTTCTTTCATTCTTTTATTTTCTCGAATTTTTTTTTACTTTCTATTTACTTTTTCTATTGTTTTAAAATCAAGCTGCAAGCTAAAAAAGAAAAATTCAATAATATTTCTGCTGCTGCCGCTGTTGCTGTTGCTGCTGCTGCTACTGCTACTGCTACTGCGGTATGCACTATGAGAAAGAAAGAATTTCTGAATTTCTAGTATTTTTATTATCGTTCTTCTTTTCTTTCATTTTAATTTTCAATAACCTTTTTACTGCTTGCCATTCACACAATGAATGTGAGGTATTTACTAATATGAGTGGTTACAGCCTCATTTTTCATTTGGCTGCAAATTTTTAGCAACACTTACATTAGCAGATTCAGCGGTATCCCCAAAAAATATGAGATATATTTTTTATTTAGGTTAGGAGCGGTTATCGCTTTATCTTTTGCAAATGAAATATTTAAAATTATTTTCTACAACTTCTTCTTGTTTAATGGCACAACAGCCCATAGAGGGTCTGGGCCGAGCTTTTCGCAACCACTCATTTTGTGTGTACATGAATGGAAATGGACCTACAGTTTTATGCCGAATCTGAGCGGTGAAGTGAGGAGCTTTTCCTGGCCATATTTACTCTAGGAGGTTAGTTACCCATTGCCGTGTAGGAAACGTTTTTCTATTTATTAATTTTTGAATGTGCCCAGATTTCAGCTCGGGCATTCTCCGTAGCAGTCCAGTACACTACCAACTAGACCAACTTTTTGTTTTATAACTTACTTACTTACTTTTAATGGCACAACAGCCCATGGAGGGCCTAGGCCGAGCTTTTCGCATCCACTCATGTTGTGCGTGTTATATTTGTACATGAATGGAAGGGACCTACAGTTTAATGCCGAATCCGATCGGCGAAGTGAAAAGCTTTTTATAGCAATTTTTACTCTTGTAGGTTTGCCATTGCCTGCCTGGCAAGAGGTGGTGCCGTGTAGAAAAATTATTTTTTCTACTTTTTGATTTTGCCTGTGCCGAGATTCAAACCCCGGACACTCTGCGTAGCAGTCCAACGCACTACCACTACACCACAGCGATGTTTTATAACATCCAATTTAAATCTTTTCTACTTCATATTAATTTTTAAGGACCTACACTGTTTTTATTAAGAAATTGTAGTGTCTTTTTTAAGTTAGGTAACGAAAAACTGCAATAATTAATTAATTCGCTTTTTCCATCGATTATCTCAACGAATATTTAATTTTTTTTTTACATTATTTATGTAAATGTTTTCGTTACTACCAAAGAAATTAAATGAAAAAATGTAAAAATTAATTAATTTGCTTTTTTCCATCGATTTCCTTAACCTATTTTAAATTTTAAAATTAAATATTTTAGTTACTACGAAGGAAATGTAATTTCAAAAATCTACCTCTGGAGGGCACCAGAGGTAGATTAGACCAGCACCAGAGCTGGTCGCTGAGGCGTAGTGGTAGTGCGTTGGACTACTACGCAGAGTGTCCGGGGTTCGAATTTCGGCACAGGCAAAATCAAAAAATGTAGAACAAATAATTTTTCTACACGGCACCACCTCTTGGCAGGCAGGCAATGGCAAACCTACAAGAGTAAAAATTGCCCATAAAAAGCTTTTCACTTCGCCGTTCGGATTCGGCATTAAACTGTAGGTCCCTTCCCAACTGTAATTTTCCCATTCCATAGAGTATCGTAATTGAAATTGTAGTTTTTATGGTATTGTCACAATTCCATTACAAGGAATTGATATTTAAATTTTCAATTCCTCTGTAATGTAAATAAAATTTGTTTCAATTCCATTACAATTACATGTATTTAAAACTGTTATGTCTTATCCTCAAATTCCTTGTTCAATTCATAAAAGGCATTTGATTACAAATGACAATTCGTGGTAAAGAATTTGTGAAAATAAAAATTACATTTACTCGATGAATATGGTAAAGTAATCAAAATCACTTGCTTTAACATGGTTCTAAAGTAATCGATTACAAAATAACCATTCCATGTAATTTGTAATTAATTAAACGTAATTTATTTCCTAAGATAATGATGATCCCTGACCAGCTCTGGAGGACACCTTCTTCTACTTATACAGTAGAAACAGATGATCGATTTAATTCAATCAATTTCTAACCATTTGGACTAACCACATGGACTAATTTTTGTTTGATTCATTGGAACAATTTGTTTGCTCTGAAGAATATGATTTGTTTGAAGTTCCCAGAGGTAACCACTAGAGGGCACTTCTCTATGCATATAGTGCAAAATAGTTGAAATAAAAATATATCAGGAGTAGATATCAAATGCACAATGACGCTAAAAATCCTGCTCGTATTTTTCAACATTTAAACACATCGTAGCTAAATATGATTTCATTAAGCTTAACAAACTGAATTTTAAGCAATGAGGAGAAAGTGTTAGCTCCGTTTAAAGCTTATTTAGTATAATATAAAATAGACCGAAATTTATAGCGAATATAAAAAATATAAAATCACAATGACATAATGCGGAAGGAAGGAAAGGAAGCATAAATTGATAACTTCACACATTAACAAAGTGACGATGGTGTCTTCATTGTTTGTGTGTTTGGGACTGTGTGTGTGTGTGTCAGTGAAGATCGAAACAAAAGTGATGCTGCTCATGCTGGTGTTGCTAAAATTGCCAATTTAAAAGTACGCGGGCATATTCAGCATAATAAAAACGTCAGTAACGTGGCTCAGCATGCATACAACTATAGACAAACATGCACACACTCACACACACTCACTCACACACACACACACGCACAGCCAGACACAGTGAACACACTTACTAAACGCTTCAACACGTTCACACACACACACACACACACAGGAGAAATAATACCAAGCGCCCCTGATGCCAAAAGAGTGTGAGCGTGCGTGCGTGTGTGGGGAACAAAAACTGAGAATCCTACAAGCAAAGGGAATGGGGCAAGAAGTGGTGTGTGTAGCATAGCCTGATGGAAGAAGCGAAGAGCGATATGAAGTGAATAGCTTCTAGCTTGCAACAAAACGACATCATGCAAAATGAAAATTGACACTTTTACAAAATGTCAAGCAAAGAAAAAAAAAATCAAAAATTTGCTAAGAAGTCAGCGACAAAGCAAGCAAAAAAAAAAACCCAGTACAAGAAACAAGTGTATGGTAAAAAAAAAACATCATCACCAACAACATGAATGGGAAAAGCGCGACGAAAGCAAAATATATAGTATAAAGTACATGCATAGGTACTTACTATGCAGCAAGTAAATATGTGTGTGTGTGTTTGTGTGTGTGTTTGTATGTGTTCGCTAAAAAACCAGCCACAGTCAAGTGATGCTCTTTAAAAAACTTTGAATGAGGAAATGGGTTACAAAGACGATTTTTTAGCACACAACTAGCAACAGCAGCAGCAACGACATCATCGGCAACAACACAAAATACTAGCGACGACAAATACCACTTCAGAAATTTAGGTATAAATACAAACAAAAAACAAAAAAAAAAAGAACGAAACGAAACGAAACGAACGAACAAAATTTGTTGAAAAGCGGATTTTGCCAATTTACGCCAAAAAGGGAAGATAAAAAAAACCAAATGATAAAAAGTTCATTTTATGATGGAATTAATACTAGTACTTGACTTGTTTTTTTGTTTGTTTGTTTTAGAAGATACCTTGCATGCCTGACGTACCTCTGGGGCTCTACCTACCTATGTACCTCGTCCTAGTTCACATGACAGAAATCTCTTTCACAAATTTATAATATTGTGTAAAATGAGTAAAAGAAGTTTCAAGTTTTTGTTTCTGGCTTCTTCTGTTTTTTATTTGATAATTTTTAGAGTACCCCCTTTGAGCGAAGTAAACTGGTCAAATATGCTTTAATTAAAGGAAATGTTTGCGCGTATGAAAATTAAAACAATTTTTTAGTGCGTCAAACTATTTCTTCTTAACCTTTTTCAAGGATTTTATTACAAAAGTTCAGTTGGTTGGTTACGTGAGTTGGAAATTTGCTTAAAAATGCTTACTACACCTTTTTAATGCACTCTGGCTTAAATCCTGAATATATGCATACAAATTTCTTATGAGTTTCTTGACGAATATCAATATGATATTTACATTCAGCAATGTTGCAAATTCATTCATTGTGTTAATGAAAGAAAATTGATGAATTTTTACTTCAAGCCCCTCAAGAGTAAGCGAGTGCTTCTCTGAACAAAATGTACCATAAAAATTTCGTCATGTGCACATTGTACAAAAAGAAATTTCACTTCAACGACAGTCTCAATTCTAAGATAGCCTGTGGAGCTCGCCAAGGTAAAAGGGTTGGCATTAACGCAACAGCTGGCACATTAGAGTAAAATAGTGTTAACCTACGCAGAACGGTTGCTGCTGGGTCGGAATGCTAAATGCAAAATTTACCTGAAACTGAATTGTATATATACTCTTGGAGATGCGCTTTTCTCCGCTTTTAAATTTGTATCTGATTTGATTTGGAAGTAACAACCCTTTTCGAAGGGCCGCCGTGGCGTAGTTGGTAGTGCGTTGGCAAGCTAGGCACCGACTTTTAGCAGGTAATAGCAAATCAACAAGAGTAGAAATTGCCTGGGAAAAGCTTTTCAATTCTCCTTTCGGATTCGGCATAAAACCGTAGGTTAGGCACAATATTCGATTTTTTCAAATCAGTTTGTTTTACATTTACATTTTTTTCCATCTAGTCTTTACCGACAACTATGCTGATGACAGGAAAACAAAGTACTACCATAGTACCAATTGATTTACGAGATATAAACGTGAGAACAAAAAATTATAAATTCCAAACAACATAAAAATTATAACAACTCAGAAAAAAAAAGTTTTAGGTAAAATTAGCATGAGTACGATAAAATCCGAATTGAAGCTAAACCAAAACAAGGCAGTACCTGACTCATTTCTTGTTTTTATTGTTGTTTAGATGACACCGTGAATGCCTGGCGAGCATACCTACCATAGTACCAAACTCGTTGCAAAACTGGCACAATTTCGATTGGTCTGCAAGCTATTCCAAAAACATGTATCTTTTAACTAGTTGAAGTTTGATTGGCTTACAAACTATTCCAAAAACATCTACCAACTACCAACTAAATGAAATGATATGCAAACCTGGATAATTGACTTTTGCCTAGGACAACACACTGTTAAAGAAACCGGTTTAGCGATGAGGAGGAGACACCAAATGTGGGACTAGTTGGATTTCCTACAGGGAAGCAAAAACCGCTTCTGCTTGAACTCTCCAGCGTTATTCATGCATATGAAATAGTTGAATTTAATTAAAGAATATACAGCCGATTTCCATATATTAGGTATTTTTATTTAATTTGGTCCTTTACAATTTATCTGGACTATGTAGTTTTCGAATACAACATCAATCAAGTGGCCGCCGTTATTGACCAAAGAACAATGTGCCCTTTTTACCGCGTTTTCCATCACTTTTTCGAGCATCTCGGGCAGTATAGCAATGATTTCGGCGCGAATATTTGCCTTGAGCTCGTCAATGGTCTGAGGCTTGCTGGCGTACACTTTGCTTTTCAAATAACGCCACAAAAATATGTCCGGAGTGGTCAAATCTGGAGATCTGGGTGGCTGGCCATTATGTCACTATTTTTTGACACCACATGCCCAGGGAATTTGCATTGCAGAAACTGCAACTGGCATAGCGCGCCGTCTTGTTGAAACCAGTAACTGTTCAGATCGTTTTCACACATTTGTGGGCAGACATAATGCGCCAACATTCACCTATATCGATTCTCATATACTGTTTAGCCTCCTCTGAAGAAAAATGGCCCAATGAATGGCCGGCCCAATCAGTCAGTTTTTGGTCATGCAATGGTAAACACCATGTATCTCGTGTGCATTCTCCGTTCCCCAAATGCGGCAATTTAGCTTGTTAACGGCGCCAGAGAGTGTGAAATGGGCTTCGTCGGTCATCAAAGTTTCCTTACAAAAATCAGGTTCAGAGTCAACCATTCGAGCGACTGTTTGGCCGTATTCAATATTCTTTGAGTCAATTGCTTTTTATACGGAAACAAATGCAAGTTATCCTTTGAAATGCTCCGTATAGGCGTTGATGAATGACTTGGCAACATTCTCCCACTGTACTGTGCTCAACAAAATTCGGCTTCAAATGACGAATAGTGTTTTCAATTTGTTTCGGTGGGAAGCGATTCATGGTTAAAATTGCACTGAATTGACGTTTCAGAAACATGTTTGCTCAAATCAAAAGTTGATCAAGTTGATAAATGATAAAATTATTCAATGTTTACATACCGACATAAAGGATGGCGCACCCTGTACACTAGAGCGGTATTAAAGAAAATGGCATCCAATGAAAAGGAAATTTATACAATGGCACTTAAAACAGCTTATTCATATAAAAAGTATCGCATATTAAGATGACTTCCTCCTTCTTCCTCATACCTAACGTAAATTTCGTGATGATATCTTGGCAAACAAAAAACTATTTGCAAATAAAGTGAAATGTTTTCAACACAATAACGCTCATAAATCACTACACCTACACATGCACGCACACGCAGTGTGTGTGTGTGTGTGTGTGTGTGTGTGTGTGTGTGTGTGTGTCTGTGTGTCTGTGTGTGTGTGTGTGATCAATTCAAATTCTATTGCATGACAGCAGAATTTCATCTCAATATCAGCGACAGCGATTAAATTGACGTTTGAATACAGCATGTAAGTGTGTGGGTGGGTGTGTGTGTGTGTGTGCATGTGCGTAAACGAGTGATAAAGATATTTATCGAATTACAATAAATTCAACATAAATACTTTAAATATAACAAACAACAGCAGCAGTCTACAACAGCGTACTTTGTAAACAAATACACATGTGCACACACACACATATGCACACACTGGCATATAATCAAATAACAAACAATCAAAGCAGCAACAGCAAGCAATGTTCACTGCACACACATGCATAGCACACATGAATTATCAGCAACAATTTAAACAAACACTCGGAACTTAATACGAGTACATATTTACAACTAAATGTCCATTAATACTGACCAATATATCATCAACATTCCACAAATTATATGTGCAATGTATTCAACATATACATAAGCACACACAAACACGCACAAATTTATATATGAATGTGTGTATGTGTGATGTTTGATGTTTGATATATACTTTCTCAATGGTCGCACAAAGCTATCACCAACATCATAATAATTATTATCATTATAATCATAGAAGAAGAAGAAGAAGAAGAAGAAACTATGCACCCAGTTGTCGTATGTACGCGGCAACAACATGACTGCTTCATTTACTTAAATAAAGTTAAGATTTGTATGCGTCATTACACCATAAAGTGGCAGTGATAATTTATGGTTAATTTTAACTATGTAGATGTATGTGCGTGTGTGTATGTTTGTGTGTGTGTGTTCGTGTGTGTCTGTGAAGGACACAACAGCTAGCTAATGACTCTGTTCAACTTGGCGCACACTTGTCTTCTTATAACGATTCACGTTCATAAATATACTCGTAGATAATGTTCTACCTCGAAATTTAATAACGTTGATATTTTGTGGTAGCTTAAGGAGTACTTACAACTACTGCCATCGAACATATTTCATGCAAGTGGTGGCAACTCAAATAAAAGCTTTAATTCCGCAACCACTTACTTTACTTTTAATGGCACAACAGCCCATGGCGGGCCTAGGCCGAGCTTTTCGCATCCACTCATTTTGTGCGTGTTGTATTTGTACATGAATGGAAGGGACCTACAGTTTAATGCCGAATCCGAACGGCGAAGTGAAAAGCTTTTCATAGCAATTTTTACTCTTGTAGGTTTGCCATTGCCTGCCTGGCAAGAGGTGGTGCCGTGTAGAAAAATTATTTTTTCTTTGTTTTTGATTTTGCCTGTGCCGAGATTCGAACCCCGACCACAGCAACCACTAGGTTTCATTATAATCCTTCATCAACCACTGCTTTTGTCACCCTTCAACGTTGAACGTTCCTTCTACTTATGCAATATTTAAATGTATCGATTTTAATTGGACCATTTCTGATGAATTCAAAACTTTTTGATGGATTATTTAAAGCGAACCCACCACCGCACACACAAATCACAATTACCTTGATATCATGTTAAATTTAACTACACATAATTCAATTCGATGCTTAAAGTGGCAGCGAACTTCTGCTCTTGCTACGATTGTAAATAATATAGCCCCTCGCAAGTTAAAATACATATTCACTTTGCAGTCGATTTCTTGCAATTAATGCATTTCTTGCCCTTTTTCACAAGAAATCCCGATTACTTTTCTTCGCATTTACTCAAAAATCCATTTAGTACTTAAGTTATAGTAGTATATCATTGTAAATAAAATGTAAAGTGCTTGTCCTTGATGATCACATACATTCGCTCGTTTTACGCCCGTTGCATTGCAATGCATTTATTAGAGTGTTACGTCTCGAATATACTATAGAGCAAAACAAAAAAAAAAACGAAAAAAGGATTTCTTTATTTATTTTTTGAATTTACATTAAAGTTTTGCTTTTGCGAAAGTTAAGAATGTTTTTTAATAGTTTAACTTTACTGCACGATAAAATACATACGAGTACATACATTAAAGTGGGGGGTAAAAAACAGTTCATGTTTTTGCCTCTGCGCTTGCTGCATTGGATCATTGAGAGTATAGTGCCATAAACTGTTTTTCGACTGCGAACACTTCTCGTCGTGAGCTGAATGTTGCTCATGTTTTACTTTTCGAGAATACCAAATTTTTAGTAGGGAAACAGTTTTTGTTATTGGTTTTACCCCATGCAAGTTGGCTTCAAACAGGGTATGTTGTTTTTAATGGAGTAACGGTAACGGTCCATCTGCCCGAGTATACATGAAAACTCAAGTAAAACTCAGGCAATCTGAACAGAACTGGATATATGTAAATTTTCCTTACACTCAGAAGGAGGTTAAGTTTTGAAATCGGTTAAGTGGGCGTGGTACCTCCGATGAAAGTGAAATTCTCAAAGATTGATATTGAAGGCAATTCTGAAGCAAATTAAACAAAAAAATTCGTACATATCATTGAAATTATCTCCTTAACAACTGTTGTAGGGAAATTGTCAATTGTCATTGGGCAAATGAAAGATTCAAACGGCAGTCTCAAAAGAAATAGTGAATAGTGAAGAAAATGGAAGCAAATACGGTATACACAGTTGAAATTGTTTCCAAAATAACTAATGGGGCCAGTGACAGTAACCACGCCTACCTCCCATACAAATGAAATCTTCAAAGAACAAAACAAAAGGAATTAAGGCAATACTAACTACTTCCTTTACTTTTAACATGGGCACAACAGCCCATGGAGAGCCTGGGCCGAGCTTTTCGCATCCACTCATGCTGTGCGTATTAAATTTGTACATGAATGGAAGGGACCTACAGTTTAATGCCGAATCCGAACGGCGAAGTGAAAAGCTTTTTATGGGCAATTTTTACTCTTGTAGGTTTGCCATTGCCTGCCTGCCAAGAGGTGATGCCGTGTAGAAAAATTATTTTTTCTACTTTTTGATTTTGCCTGTGCCGATATTCGAACCCCGGACACTCTGCGTAGCAGTCCAACGCACTACCACTACGCCACAGTGACCACTTTTCATCTGTTTTTGTTAAATAAGAACTGGTTGGAATGGTCTCAGTGGGATCTATTGATTGGCATCACAAACTTAAAATTTAACTTAACCCATTTAAATTAACCCATACACTAAACCAAAAGTAAAAGGAGTAAGTAAATTTTTTCAGACCATTCAGCTCACGAGGAGTGGTCGTAAGTGAAAAACGGTTTATGGCGCTAGACTCCCAATGAGCCAATGCCAATCAATCTCTGGAGCAAAACATAAACATAAACATTTTTTATCGCTCAAACATCTTCGCCCACCTCAATGTGTAACTTAACTTTAAAACTTATTTACTTGTACTTGATTGCGAAATTGATATTAAATTTTAATAACAGCAAAGTTTCACTTGGTACACTATAAGACAAAGTAAATTTACATACCAAATAGTGATGCTCGCTCAGGTATTTTTATTTTTTTGATACGATATATTTTCATAGATTTTTACGCAATTTTCTTCCTTATAATCTTTTGCATATTTTATTCAAATATTTTGTATCGAATAATGCGAAATTTTGTATTTTATGGATACTTTTTGCTTATACGAGGGTAGATCAATAAGTACCCGTGTTAGGAATGAAGAGGCAAGTTTTAAACAAATTTTTTTTTTCTATTTTTCAATGTAATCTCCTTTTAGTATAATACACTTCTCTCAACGTCTCTGCCATTTCTTTAACCCCTCCAAAAAATACGATTTGTCAAACTCTTCAAAATACGCTTCTGTCTCGACGATATCCTCCTCGTTTGAGCTGAATTTTTTCCCTCCAGAGCCACGTTTTCATGTTGGGGAACCGAAAGAAGTCGCAGGGAGCCAAGTCGGGCGAGTACGGTGGGTGCGGTTGGTGCGGCAGCAATTCGTAGTTCAATTCATGCAATTTGGCCGCGACAATTCCGGATTAATGTGCTGGTGCCTTTTTTTTCTTAGACCAATGGGGCCGTGTCTCCTTTCAATAATTCACTGTAGTACTGCCCCGTGATCGTTCTTATTTTCGGCAAAAAGTCCATGAGAATTATTCCCTTGGAATCCCAAAAACTCGTGGCCATGACCTTACCGGCCGATGGGACCGTCTTTGCCTTCTTCGGAGTAGATTCACCGCGAAAAATCCATTGTTTTGATTGTCGCTTGGTCTCTGGCGTATAATAATGGATCCAGGTTTCATCAATGGTGACGATTCGACGCAAAAACTCCTGCGAATTTCGCTTAAAGAGGTCCAAACACTGCTTCGACATTGACAGCCGTATCCGCTTGTTGTCCACCGTAAGCAATCGCGGCACCCATCGGGCCCCGACACCTTTCTCATGCTTAACCTATCATGTAAAATATTAAGTACCGTTCAGTACGACACTCCTACGGCCACTGCTAGTTCGCGCACTTTCGTTCGGCGATCAGCGAAAATCATGTCGTGGACCTTTTCAACGATTTCCTCCTGTAACTTACGGTTGTCATAGATGGCGAAGGGCGCCATAGGCAGCATCCAACTTCGCTTTTATTTCTACGCATGTTTTTCCATCCAAAAATAAAAAGCGAATTACGGATCGATATTGTTCCTTTTCCATTTTATTGCGAAACACCAAACATGTGTGATACTAATGGCTGCCAAATAAAAACTAACCAATGAATCAGTTTGATTCAGATTTAGTGTGGTGTCGTGTGACAGATGGCAGTACACGACGTTAATGCCAATTTCCCTCAGCAACGCCTGTCTTCACACACGGGTACTTAGTGATCTACCCTCGTAGTATTATTGTATATGTTTCATTTGAATATGAGTCCTTATGTCCTTCCTTTAGTAAAACAGTAGTTCTTGTGTTTTTTTTTTTTTTTGATCCTTCATTAAAACACCGTTGCATGCATCGCCTTCAAATTTTACTCTGAAAGAGATTTCAAAACGCAGCCAAAGAAATTTCACTTCAAAAATGAGTTCAGATAATCAGGGAAGCTACTTCTTCAATGACCTTAAAGATAAAAATATCCTCAATCCGTCAGAAACGACAGACTGGAGGCAATGGAATACATGCTTATTGAAAGCATCCAGAAGATTGATGTCACATACCTTAACAATTTAACCTTTTAAATTGTGAAAATTTTGTAAACTAGATTAAATAAGATTGAAACAGGGGCTGGCACCAAAGGCACCAAATCACTGTGGCCTAAAAAGGCCTATTTTGGAGACCCCATTGAATATCCTAAGAAACTCTTCCTTGGCTTGTAGCATTTAAAAATGCTTAGATATCCCTGGGAGTCCCTGGGCGGTGTACAGTAAGAAATCCTGTGGCAGCTCGGATTCCGTTCCGTTCTTAACTTTACAAACACTTGCCATGAATGATTTTGCTTGTCTGTTACCTGAGGTGAGGTGTCGTCCCATTTAGCCTGGAAAAAAAAGTTTCCTGGTTTAGTTAAAGGCCGACATGAAGAGAAGTCCAAATGCATCTGTTCGCGATACTGCTTCCAAACTTGGAGCTTCAGGAAGTTATGTACAGAAAATTAAAAAAAAAAATTCTCATTGCAAAACGTTCTAGATCGAAGAAAAAGTTTAAAAACCAAAAACAGCCCAATTTCTCCGGGTTATATACACTTGCGGAAATAGAACTAAAACTTTTGTTACCACTGGTCCATAAATACTTACTTACTTTACTTTTAATGGCACAACAGCCCGTGGAGGGCCTAGGCCGAGCTTTTCGCATCCACTCATGTTGCGCGTGTTATATTTGTACATGAATGGAAGGGACCTACAGTTTACTGCCGAATCCGAACGGCGAAGTGAAAAGCTTTTCATAGGCAATATTTACTCTTGTAGGTTTTCCATTGCCTGCCTGGCAAGAGGTGGTAGGAAAATTATTTTTTTATTTTATTTTGATTTTGCTTGTGCCGAGATTCGAACCCCGGACACTCTGCGTAGCAGTCCAACGCACTACCACTACACCACAGCGACCACATAAACCTGGTCCATAAATCAGGTTTGCTAAAAAGAAAGTTCAGAAAAGTGAGCTAATAAGTTTAACCAATTTTTTTTTTGTATACGAGTATATCAACATAACTTTATTGAGTCGAATATTTTCCATTGTTACTGACCACCACTCGCCATGCTTCGAGCAAAACTATAATATCTTCCTTAAAGAATTCCTGGGGTTTCTGCTCGAAAAACGCAGACAAGACCTTGTTGCAGTCCTCTTGGGAATTCAACTTTTCGCCATTAAGATAATTCTGCAACGATCGGACCAGTACTTATAGAGTTATCGTACTTTAAACTTTGATATATCCTTTTTTTGAACTTTATTTTTAGTAAAGTAAAACCTTATATATATGGTACATAGACGAGTGCTTGCAGAAGTGTCTTTTACCATTTTCAAGCAGCCACAATGTCAAAGTGTTCTTTTTGCCTGATCTGACCACGTCACATTATGCCAAGAAAGTTATGAAATAGAGTAACTGTTGTCTCGAAAGAATACAACCCACCAAATTGTCCAGAGTTACATCCTATTGAGCGTTATTGGGCTTTGTTAAAGCGTAACATCAAAAAAACAAAAGGCATGGCTTGAAACGAAAAGGAGTTTATAAAAAAATGGAACGAATCAGCAACGAAAGTAAGTGCTTCAACGGAGATGATAAAAGGAAAGTTCGAAATTTTTTCAGAAATTCTGAAATTCTGAATTTTTGGTAATGGTTAAGCACGACATTTAGTGAACAAAAAAAGAAAGAACAAAATTATTTTGGAAAAAAAAGTGCTATTATGAAAGAAAACCATCTCTTTTTCGGGGGATCCATTTTATTTGAATACACTCCTTTTGATAAACATGAATGAAGATTCTGCCTGAGTTGTAAGTTTCTTTATGTTCTTTTTCTGCTAAATAACACAACAAATATCACAAATAAAAAAGTTCACAATAACAGCGTTCGCTCGCAATCTATAGTAAACATTTTTGGGATTTTTAGAAAAATTCTACAAATACTCCCGATCGTGAATACCGCTAATAATTTTTATAGCAAACAGTAGGTACTACAAAATACATATAAATATGGTGTATTTGTTTTTTCATATCAACATAACCTCAATTGTAAATATTAACATATGTCTGTATGTAAATATTGCAATATTGTTTACACAAACAGGCACACCGCATATTTCTACGAATTCTGCTGATTATAGAAGTGAATACTGAGAAATGTTATGTGGGTGTACACTAACTTACGATCTCTGTTCTAAAATTATATATATTTTCATTAAAAATCATTCAAATTTTTTGTATTTCTTATCATTTGCGAAACATGCACGTTATATAATTTGTATTATCTACATACTAAGTATCTTTTGGTGTATTTAGTCTTTTTTATTATATAAGTATCTACATAAATAATAAAAATATCATTTTGTATCAGGGAAGGGAAAATATTTGGCACCAAAAATAATGAATTAGCTATTGTTTTTGTTTTCATGTAGGCGTTGGTTTTTTTTTTCTTATTTTTTTTATTTTTTTGTAGCAACTTCCTTTTTTAAGATAAGCTAATTTTAGGCTTAGCACAACATTCTAAAACTAAACTAAACAACAGATAAATAAGTTTTAATATTCACAACTTGAAAGAAATTATCCAGAACACTCAAAATCGTATGAGTTTTCTGGGTAATTTCTCTGTTTCTTTTTTGTTTTGGATTCGAAGAAAAATTTTATCACAAGTATAAATTTTATTTGCAAGCAAGCGGTTGAACTAAATGTTTACTAAATGAGCGAACTAATGAAAGTTATCATTCATCCATTGTAATTTACATATTACAAGTAAATTGAGTTTGTTCATATTTCCAATACTCCAAGAGCAAAACGTTAAGTTTCCGTGTAATATTTACTATGTAAAATAATAATATATCTTTGTATTTAAGTACTAAAAATATCCGCAATTACGAAAGCGACAACTAACACACGCTTCCTCATGCTTGCTTTTCTGAATATTAATTATTTAACTTTTAATTTACTTGTTAACTTCCTGGAGACCGAAGTAATTAACGCAATGGGAGCAAACAAGTTCACTGCTTGGAAGAAACTCATTTATTTATGTACATAATGATAACACAAAGTATATTTGCATCAATGCTATGTGTACAATAGATAAATCCGCAACGGGCAATGGGCAGACAGAAGCATTAGCATTGAGTTTTCATTATCATTTCATGTAGTACTTATCACTTCTATGTATAACTATTTTCTATTGTATTTTAAATGCGTATAGTTAGAAATTTTACTTACTTTTAATGGCACAACAGCCCATGGAGGGCCTAGGCCTAGTTAGAAATAGCATTACTGAAATTGCTTTGGCAGTATTTATATCAATGTCAATGAATTGAGCGCCTGCTTTCCTTTAATTATAATTCGCTGAAAACGCTATTAAGCTTTTTAAAAGTGTTTTGCTAAATAGAAAGCCATTTGTGCAAATACAAGGCAATACAAAAAAAGTTCAACGAAATCATTCAGAGTGGGAGTGCCACAGGGCTCAAAATTAGCAGCCACACTATTCTTAATTTATATTAATAAAGTTCTGAAATTAAGATTGAACAGAAACCCTCAGTTTTAGCATATGATGTTGGACATTCATGCACATAACAGACACAATAGGAGAAATTATATTTAATGTGTACAATTTGATATTAAAGTAATAACAAAATGGCTTGAGAAAAACCTTCTTAAAATAAATCTATCGAAAACAAATTTTAACATCTTTAATAACTTTAAAAAAGTTCCTGAAGTAGAAGCGCTGCCAGGAATTACTTTACTTTTAATGGCACAACAGCCCATGGAGAGCCTAGGCCGAGCTTTTCGCATGCACTCATGTTGTCCGTGTTATATTTGTATATGAATAGAAGGGACCTACAGTTTAATGCCGAATCCAAACGGCGAAGTGAAAAGCTTTTCATAGCAATTTTTACTCTTGTAGGTTTGCCATTGCCTGCCAAGAGGTGGTGCCGTGTAGAAAAATTATTTTGTCTACTTTTTGATTTTGCCTGTGCCGAGATTCGAACCCCGGACACTCTGCGTAGCAGTCCAACGCACTACCACTACGCCACAGCGCTGCCAGGAATATTCTCTAATAATAAAGTATTTGGTGGGTGTATATGGCTCAACTCAAACCTGAACTGGAACGAACCCATTAGGAAATTAAAAATGAAATTAATTCCATAACATTTTTTTATCTATCGTTATAGAAACAATATACCAAAGAAACAATTAGGGTTACGTTATAACTAATTTTTTATGTCCCAAATTAACTACTTCGATACAATATGAAGAGGTGCTCAGAAGAAAGGTTTAATGAGCTACAAAGAATCAAAAATAAAATAATTAAAAATATCGTCTCAGTACCACGGACTTAACATAAGAAAATATTCGATCTTGCAAAGTTTATTAACCTTTAACCTTTTAGATAAAAATTAATCTGATAAAACAACAAACTGATTATAGTTGGAAAAGAAAACCGCGAATATAACCTCAGAAATGTTCTCTTGGGAATTCAACTTACCGCCATTAAGATTATTCTGCAACGATTGAAACAAATAGTGCAAGGTCTGGGCGGTATGGTGGATGAATTAAAACTCTCCCATCCAAGCTCCCTCAGTATATTATAAAAGAATGGTCATATCACTGCCATTATCAAATTATAACTTCAGTATTTAAGTAAAACTTTTACAATCCATACTTTATTATTTTATTTTTGTAAAACCATATTTTTATTATTTATTAGTTTCCATTTGATTTTCTTTATCAGAACGTCTGGTCGTCTCACACAACATTTTTTATTTTCTGAGTAAATAATGTATATATTTTTATGGCATTCAATAAAAATTAAATAAAAAAAGAGCTAGTATATTAAATCATTTAAACTATATATTTAAAACGAGCAAAATTTTTATCAAAAATCCCAGCAAAAAGAAGAACACAGAGAGAGAAGGTGGAGATTGTTGATAGAAATTCAGCAGGCCAGTGTCTTCTTTCTATCATGCATTCATGCTCGCAGAAACCGAAAAAATCTACTCTGTTTTGTTCCGTAATATTTGGTTTGTGTCATGAATGAAACTTTAAGTATTACAATAAGTGAATAAGGTTGAGGTTTAATATAAACATGTCTCACTCGCATACATTTGCGCGTCTGCATAAAAATATGTTTGGGATTTTTTAATAAATCCCAATAGAAGAGAACATGTTAAAAGCAAGAGAGCAAGTTTTTTTTCTTGCCGTTGCTCACTTGACTGCGTTTTATGCGAGGGAAGCGCATAGTGTTGCCCTTCCCTAAACCAAATTTGGAATTATTAGATTTGAATACTAAATTTAAATAATAAATCGTGTCTAAAAAAAAAAAGCGGATACACCAGATTATTTATTAAAAAGTGAATTGTTGGAAAATTAATGAATTGTGCTGTAATAAAATTGTTGTGTGAAATAAAATTTATGTTTTCAGAAATGAACACTGAGCAAACGAGAAAAGAGACAATGAACATGATGCAACCCAAGAGAAAAATATTGCTGAACTACGTATACATTTTTTGCTGAACAGTCAAGTCGAAAAAAGGCACTGCAACCAAATAAACAATTATTGCGCCTTTTTTTTTTTTAAATCCATCAGAACTGGTACTAATTTGGCAAAACTAGGAAGGGGGACGAAAGAAGAGTCGCAATTTAAAAAGGAAGAATGAAAATGGGAGCGAAATGCTCTTTGATGGGATGGGAGTGGGACATCTTTGTCTTTAATATCTTTGTTGGTTGAGGTTTTCACTCTTTCATTGCATTGCCCTAAATGTCAGTATTGCCTGCTGTCGCTACAATCCAGAGCTGGGCATAAATTAACTTCGTTAATTGGAAAACTGTTAACCAAAAAGTTAATTTCATTAACTCCGAAAAAAAAAACATAACGGAAGTTAACGTTAATCATCCACGTTAACCTTTTGTATGGAAAAAATAAAAAAAAATTATGTGTTTGTTTACTAACGAATGAACGAATCACAACGGACGAGGGGAGCATCCGCATATCATTTTAATAGGAAAGGTGTTACGCCTAGATGCACAGAACAGAAGTTCAACTGAAAAGGAAGCATCTGTCACTTAATCCGTGGAGTTGATCTCCAGCCAGTCATCAGATAAATCGTTTTCAAGCGAACTGTTATACTTCTTGCATTTTTGTTTTTTAACTGGATGCCAGCAGTAATAAATTATCAGAATATTCGTAATTGCTGGTTCTACTCCATGAAATATAGGTTTCGTTCTTCATCGAGATCATGGCTTCCTGGGCCCTGCACATCATAATTATCGTTACTGTACCGACCTTGGTAATATTGTTGGTACTTCTCTAACCACATGAGTTGAAACTTGGAGTGGAAAATAGCAGTTAGTTGGCATTCCTAGTTATAGTTAATAAACTGGAGCTAACACAAGAAATTTAACAAAAGTTAGTTGAAAAAATGTTAATCGGTGGCCAAAAATTAATCGACGTTAATTAACAATTTACGATTTTTTTCCCAGCTGTACTACAATGTGTTATTTTAGTTATTCGACTGTCAATATGACGATGACTTGGGGTCGTACAGGGCTAAACGTACGAATACGAGTATACCTTTGTTGGAAATCAAAGCTAAGCAGATGAGATAAAATTGTTTCATACGCTATCACTAAGAAACCTTTGTCACTGTTGAAGCAGCCGATAAACCCGAACCTCGTCTCTTATGGTAAATATCAAAATATAAATAATTTCAGAGTTAATGCGATTTTTTAATTTTTCCAAGAATTGCGTCTAAAGATTATGATGATTCTGATTATGATGAATTGTGATAACAGAAATTTTCCATTCATATTTTGTAAATTTTCCTATAGTCATTCCTGCCAACTCTGCCGCTGTGGGAAAGTAGTTCAGTATTAATATTTATATACGTATTTTTGTTTCATTATTTCGTTACTTATTTTCTTCCCTCCTGACTGAGTGCAAACGCATGGAACGCAAGTTAAATTGTATATTTATCACCGATAATAATGTTCTTATTGATGTGATGTACGTCACCGTAATCGATTTGAGCATTATCGTTGATATCCAATGTTGTTATGCAAATATGCAAACATATCGCTGTTGTTCGTTCCCTTTCCGTTCATGTTTATCCCTTGTTATTTGTCCCCGATATGTTTGTAGCAGTTATTTATCTCGCTTTGGTTCTTATTGCCATATGTTACTTTATTATCGCTGTATTTTCTTTAATAATAATCTCCAATTTGCAATTTGTTTTTGCTTTCATGTCTTCTTCCAATTTGTTGCTGCTGTTAATTTTGCTTCTAGATACTTTTTCGTTTTCTTGTTCTTCTTTATCTTAATTACATTTCCTTTGCTTTGTTGTGCGCTATGATAATTTCTATTGTTGGCAGCCAGTTGTTGCTGTAGCCGTTACTGTGTAGTACACACATATTGTATTGTATTTGAGTTTCAGATTTTTATTTAAATATTTTGTATTTTTATCTGAATGTTGATTCTTCCCGGCAACAGCGACTTATCGTGACTTGTGAAAAGCCCGCCGCCTTCGAGAACTGCTACGACGTCTCTTTGTGCTGCTGCCTTAGAGTGGCCCATTGTGCTGGCACGTAGTAGTAGCTGCATATGCCAATGGCATGTAACCATTCATTTTACGTCACAGTAGCACCACAGTCTCGGTTGTGACTCTGTACGCGAAAATAATATCTGACATAGGATTAATGCTGGCTGCTGACTGATATCAAATTCAGCTAAAAACTAATAATGAGCATTTAAATTCTTCGTGTACAGCAAAAGCAGCGCAGCTGCTGCACTATTTTAATAAATAATTTAGTTTTCTTTGTATGGTATTTCTCTGTTTGTATGATTGATAATGAGTTGTTTTTTTTTTCTAGAGAAACATTATACCTTGGAAATTTATTTATCTACTGTTGTTGAGTTAGAAAATTTGAGATTACAAAGTTCACAAAGCTAGAACGTGCTCATCATGCCAACGAAATGTTGAAACTATTGAACTATAACTTCATTTTCTATAGCATACTATATCGACTTATTACATTTTTTTAAACTTGAGTTCAAAATCTTTTATATGTTAATGGTTTCAAGCACAAATAATAGTTGCGTTGTAATCACCAAGTAGTTAACCATGTGCGAATAAAACTATCAAGGTGTTAAATCTCTTCTTCGTTGTATTGTTATGCGCACTTAAAACCTTAATAAATAGCGCTGGCAGCTGTACCAGCACATAACCATAAGCATTTCACTTCTTTATTATATGGTTGAACTCGTTCCCGCGCACCAAATAACATTTTAATGTAATTTTTAGCTTACTAATTTTCTTTTTTTCTTTGGCATTTCTCTGTTTGGTTTTTTGCAACGCTGTTTTTCTTTTTTGACAGTAGGGTTCTTATAGAAACCAGGAATATTACATAGACAGCATGATCGCTGTACAATAACATCTTTAGTTATACGCGTTATCCCATACATAACTAGTTATACGTAACTAAGAGCGAATGGCGAATAAAACGAAGCTATGTCCGGTTTTTTATTTTTGAATTTTAAATGAATTTAAAAATTTCTTATTAATTAGATGGAGAAATGGTTATGTTTTTTTTTTGGTGTTTATAATATATTTTTTACTAATATGGTATTTCTATTACTACACTATTTCATTACTACACTATTTCATTCTGATTGCCAATATTTTAAATCGAATATTAAAGAAATATGGTATGCATAATGAGCCTGTATCGTTGTAAGTAAATAGCAGCATGAATAAGCAAAGCGGATCCCAGCGGGTGAAGTTAAGCGATAAAAAAAACTGAAATCCTCCCACTTTCACTATATCTGGATCTGCTTGTGGACACACAGACATGTTCATACTTACGAGCAAACACAAACATTCACAAAGATACACACTTCAACGCAATCGCCATCAATATGAAACCCATTTAGTAGTAGTATGTACATTTGTATCAGTCTCTCAGCATCTCTTCCTATCAGTGTCACACAGATACGCAGACACACACATAGAGACGCAAACATGATTATCATTACCACCATCACGACATCACACAGCATAACCTAAATACCCACGGACAATTTGAGATGAATGCGTACATTTTTGTGTCCGTTCATTAGCAGCAGCAGCAACGCATCGAATACGCATCGGCATCGATGGCAACGGCGTTGACTGTGAGACTGTGACAAAGGGGTGGATTTTACGCACTTTTCATTTGACTTGGTGTTAAGTTCATCCTCTCTACTTCTAGTTCGGTTTCTTTTTTGGGTTTTGCTGGACTGATAATTTTCCAATTTCACACCCGCAACAATATGCCGTCACGATGCTGGCATCTTGCCACACTCACTCGAGCGGGCGGAACTGTCATATCGGCCGTACTGAGGGAAGGGACAGACGACCAACATTCCGTTCATTATATTATATTATAGTTTTTCATCATTATTATTTTTTTCTCTCTCTTATCGTCACATTCATCAAGCAGCGTATTGTATTCGTTCGTTGTTGCTGTTGTTGTATTGCAAGTTCTCCTTGAATTTTCCATATGGGCACATTCATTCAATCGTATCTGCTGCTGATTCAATTGAATTGTTGTTGTTGCGATTGCTGTTGTTGTCGCCTGCCATTACTATTTCTACATAACATTAAATATATTATAAATGTTGCTGGTGTTGGTTGATATTGCTAATGTTTTTATTATTTTATATATACATATGCATGTACTAAATATATATGAAAATATAAAAAGTTCGTACGTCCATACTTTGTTGTTGTGAACCAGTGATTTCATATGGTATTAAATATGATTAGTTTTACATTATCCGTTTAGTTAACGCGAAGAATTACAAGCCAGCACACCCGTTTTTTTCGTTACTTTTTCTTTTATATATTTTTTGTTTATTTAATCACAAAAATTGGCATATTTAACAATTTTTTTTATTATCTATTTTTTTTTTTTTTTTTTTTTGGTGTTCTTTTTTCTTTGGTTTTTATTATAATATTTGCCAATTTCTCTTTTTTCATTCTCTCTTATATTTTCTACTCTTTTGATCTCTTTATTTCTTTGGAAGCTAACGGCCACTGGCTGCTTTCAAACATTCCCAGAAACCGGGGGAATTTATGTGTGCTTACTTTAGAGCATCGATGGCGTCATTTCTTTTAAAGATACTTTTCTCGGTTTTTTTTTTTTTTCAGAAGTGCACAGTGGAGCAGTATTTTTTGTTTTGAAAATCAAAAATAATATTCAAAACCGGTTAGGTCCATTTAAATAGATTTATTTTTGATTTTGAATTTTGTATTCAGTAAGTTCACCGTTTGTGGAAGATCAAATGGAAATACTTATATTGCCGACTCGGTGGTCAAGTGGCAGTGTGCGGAACTATAATCTGTAGTGTCCTGGGATCGATCGATTTTCGGCAAAGGCTTGCCTTTATATTTATCGCATTTTATCATTTCCTAACAATTTTTGCATTGCTTTGCAATTTTGCAAAATAGTAAATACTTTTGGACATACATACGTGGTGGAAGCACAGAGATAGCGAAATAATACATATCTGTGGCGTTTTGACTTATGCTTTTTCAAACTCTCTATGTTGTATCTAATCGTTTTAGTTTAAGAGTTACAGCTTATCCTTAAAATACTATCTAGAAATTTGGAGATAAAAGTAGAAAATCTTATGAAATTGTGAGGTTGTTTTATCAAAAGTCCATAGACATTAATAGTCCGAACTTTTCACATCCATTCAAGTTGTCCACGAAAAGAAGGGACTTGCAATTTTATGCCGAACGCAAACAACGAATTGAAATTTTTTTTTTTTTTTATAATATTTGAGGTTTTATTTATAATATTTGAGGTTGTGGTCGCTGTGGCGTAGTAGTGGTAATGCGTTGGGCTGATACGCAGAGTGTCCGGAGTTCAAAAGTCCGCACATGCAAAAACAAAAAAAAAAAAAAAAGTATACATAATTATTTTTCTACACGGCATCACCTCTTGGCAGGCAATGGCAAACCTACAAGAGTAAAAATTGCTATGAAAAGCTTTTCCTTCGCCGTTCGGATTCGGCTTTAAACTTTAGGTCCCTTCCATTCATGTACAAATATAACACGCACAACATGAGTGGATGCGAAAAGCTCGGCCTAGGCCCTCCATGGGCTGTTGTGCCATCAAAAGTAAAGTAAAGTAAATATTTGAGGTTTGCCAATTCAAGGGGGATGAGAGGTGGTGCCCTGTTGACTTGGTGTTAAGTTCGTCTCTCCCACTAGAGAGCACAGATATCCAGTATTTTTTATATTTTTTAACGTTGTGCGAGTGAGCCTATGGACATAAATATCACTACGAAATTTTTAAAAATATAAATATCTAATGATAATGAGTGTGGAATTTTTGCTGATAGTCATTCGAACTGAACGCAAAATTAAACACCAAATATCTCAAGCATGCAGAATTTTTAAATTCACTCCACTGTACTAAAATTGGGTGGTGCTGGGCTGAGTCAACTTTACTTTCTCTCTCTCAGTCTAAAAATTGTTTCCCACTTGTTAATTTACTCTTCTATTGTGTTTCATATTATAAACAAGAATTTCATTGTTGGCTCCAAACTCATATAAATGGATTCTCTCTCTCTCTCTGTATTTACTTTGTGCTGGTGACTAACTCTCGCACTTTTATTCTCTTTGAAATATAAATTTAAACGCCACTATTAGTTATAAAAAATACAAACATGATTCTTTATGGAATAGAAGAAAATTAATTTTATCATTAATTTCGTGCATATGACAGTGTTAAAATGTCATAAAATGTGAATATAATTAGAATAAAAACTTGCTCTTGCCAAAGAGTAAAATGCCGGCATAAGAAAAGAGCAGTCAAGCAACTATGGCATGGCAGAAGAGATAACAACACACACTCAAACACACACACACACACATTATTTTATTACTTATGCTCTTTCAAAGGCATTCGATTCATTCCCCCATACAAACGTACCGGCTGATTCCGGTCTGGGGCATGTTGTCAGTCTTTACTGAGATCAGCTGCTGCCGGGTTGTTGTCGTCGTCGCCGCTGCTTACTCTATACACACATACATTCGTTGTCGTTGTCATCGTCGTCGTTGTCGATTATTTTATTTTATATTTTTTACTTACTTCATTTGTGTACATATGCTGCGTTCGTAGACGTGGAATTTAATAATAATTTAATACGCATACAAAAAATATATTCACAAATGTACATAAAGTAATAATTATATACATATGTTAATGTGAAAAATTGTATAAAACAAATTAAAAATTAATTAAAAAAGAAAGCAAATAAATAAAAATATAATAGTAAATTGTTGTGAATATATAAAGAAAAGCAAAAATATCGATTTCAAATTTTCTTTCAAATCAACCAGCAGCGCAATATTGCAGAAGCAGAGTACGGCAGAGAAATTGAGAAAGTAACTAAGTGTTGAGTGTGACGTACGTGGGTCGTTTTTTATACTATTTATTAAATTATTTTGTTTTTGGGTTGCTATTGCGAAACTTAAAAGAACCAACTATATAAAAACATACGATTTGTGCTAGTAGTAGTAACTAGTTCGAGCAGTAAGTAGTCAGCAGTCTGTCAGTCAATCCCCGCGTAGTAATCGTAGCTTAGTTACGTCGGCTATTTTCGTGCTTCTTCTTCTTCAATCGCTACTTCTTCGTCTTCTGCCGCTGCCTCTGCCTCTGGTATGTGAGTGCGGTTTTCTTGATTTTTGGCATTCTCGATTTAACGTTCTCGCATTCGTTCGCTCGTTGGTTCGTTCGTTCGCTCGTTTGTTCGTTCATTCGTTCGTACGCTTTTATATTGAATAAAGTTTAGTGCAACAACAAACGAATTTGCACGTACATATACTAAATATATACATATCTACAACTTTATTGCCTATGTTTGTTTAATTCTTCTTCGTTGTCGAATTCGTTGTCGTCGTCATTTAGCCAACAACAATTACTATACTACGTGTACTACTCTTCAACGGACTGCAGAGCAATTTGCTGCTAAATCTTCTATCTACAAGTTCTCTCTTTTTTTCGTTCTCGTACTTGTGGCTCGTGCTCTTTTGCGTGGTGCTTTTTGCAATCATCCTTTACTACAAAGGTACGGTTCACCAATACAAGTGTATGAGGGAGTGTAAAACAGCGTGTGAGAAACAAATGTATCTCTCATAATTTCATAATAACAATATGGTTGACTTTTTCATTTTTTTTTTGCGCTAACTTTCTTACTTTGACATTTACTTCATCCTTTCAATACATTCTACTTGTTTCTTTTATTTTTTATGGCGCTTCTGTTAAAGATTATACAATATTAAATCTCTGCTACTATAAATTTAGTCCATAGGAATCTTGAAAATATGAAAACAAGTTAAAATTTAAGCTTTCTTTGTATTTTCACTTTTTTACACACTTTTCATTTTCACTTTTCTTCTATGAATTTCCAGACACAAAACTGGCGACATTTTCACTTTTATGTTTCTTTCTTTTCAGCGTTTTGTTTTGATATAGTTTTGTATCTAGATAAATAAGCAAAAGCAAAAATAAAAAAAATTTAAATTAAAAAAAAGCATGCAGACGCAATCCCCGCAATCTCCCCTTGGACTTTCTAGCCCCACCGCTAACTAAAATTATATTTTCACTGAAGGTGTTTCTTTGTTTGTGTTTGTGTGAATTTTGTATATTTTTGTGTTTTTCTCGTGCTAATGCCAGCTCTTGGCTCCAGTCATTGCACCCTTGTGTATTTCATTTGTTGTCATTGTCGTTGTCGGTGCTGTTGTTTTGGCACCACCCTCGCTTAGCTTTCGTCAGTCCGTTTTCCTTTTTTTGTGTTACTTTTGTAAAATAACAGCAGCAGATACGTAAAATATAAACCAAAAACTTTTATATGTACGTGGCAGAAATGTCTGCGGTACAATTACCTTAATTTTTTCATGTTGTTTTTGTAGTTGTGGTTTTTTGTTGGTTTTCAGTTTTTGGATTTGGTTGTTTTTCGTCTTCCTCTTCTTATGTTGTTATTTTTGCTTTTGCGTTCTTTTTCCTTTTACACACACTTTCTTCGGCGGCTTCTTTTTTCTTCTCTCTTTCCGTATATGCCGCTGTTCCGGTGGTACCTATTTTTTACCTTATTTTCCCCCGCTATTGTGGTGGAGGGAAGGACACGTGGCACGAAGAGGAATGTTAGCGTAAACGTGCGCCCAGCAGGGAAGGTGCGAATGTTTATAGTGCGTGCTATTTTGCGTTGGCGTTTATGTTCTGACGTTGACATGAAATGGATCTATGCATTTACTTGTTTGTATATGTGTGAATTTCTCATAAGAATGTGTGTGTGTCTTCGATTTTTGTTTGGAGGGAACGTGATTGTGAATGCAAATCTCTCGTCAAAATATATTAGCTAAACTTGCAAAAACAACAAATAGAACAAAAGAGAAACAAAATTCTTAATTGCTTTTATTCTTATTGTATTTTCATTGCTTTTTTTTGGTATTGTAATAATTTCAAATGTAACCTTTTCGCACATTTGCTCTAGCTGTAAAAATCAAACGAGCACGCTTTAATCCATATACACTAATTCCTTTCGGCAAACTAAACTTTTTCCAATGTAAATAACCGGAAGACCGGTGGACCGGTGGAAAGTGCTAAAACAGACTACTTATTCACTAAAATGCTGAGTAACAAGTCAGAAAAGTAAAATATACTTTTAAAATGTATTATTTTTTAGCTTCTGTTTTGTACAACACTTTATTAACCCGTTACCCAGCATATTACTCTACAGCGAGAATCGGGCTTTGTTTTATTTTATTGTTTTATACTTTCTAAGCTTTAGTGTTTTGTTGTGTTTGATTACTTTTTCGGTTTTTTGAGTAATCCCTTTTTTTGTCCAGGTATTTCTTTGTCCAGGAAGTAGATAAACAGCGGTTCATCGAAAACTTTTTTTTTCTCTTCACTTTGCATCCCTAAGTAGTAAGACTTCTAATTATGAATTGGACGAAGAAGTGAGCTTAATTTTAAACTACATATGTATGTAAATTAGATTATTTCAGAATATGAGACACCAGTAGTGACCAGGGCTTTATAAGCTTCATATGCCCTGGTGGCCACTGCGATCAGTTAAGCCCCTTTGCAATTTTCCTCGATTAAAACGATAGAGCTTAAAGATACCATTCCTTGAGAAAGCTCTTTATTTAAGGTGTCTTGTTCCTAAGCTCCAGCCTGAGAATTGCTTTCCACAACGATAAAACGGTGGTGTATGTTGAGAAGCGTTTTAGTATTCCTAACTTATGTACACCTCGGGAGGTTTACTTCAATTAAAGAATGTAGACAAAAATACCTTTGCCACTTTTGGACCTGGTCTGTTGCCATATCTATAAATTTGTGGTCGCTGTGGTATAGTGGTAGTGCGTTGGTGCACTACAACTATACCAGAGTGTCCGGGGTTCGAATCTCGACACAGGCAAAATCAAAAAGTAGAACAAATAATTTTTCTACACGGCACCACCTCTTGGCAGGCAATGGCAAACCTACAAGAGTAAAAATTGCTATGAAAAGCTTTTCACTTCGCCGTTTGGATTCAGCATTAAACTGTAGGTTCCTTCCATTCATGTACAAATATAACACGCACAACATGAATAGATGCGAAAAGCTCGGCCTAGACCCTCCATGGGCTGTTGTGCCACTAAAAGTAAAGTGTAAATTGGTGCTTTGCGTTATTAATATAATCTCACTGAAACTGAAGTGATTACAGTGTGTTATCAGTAATTTCATATTCTATACTTAATTCGTAGGAAGTAGTATTTGATTACTCTTCTATGATTCAGTCTTATAGTTACACTAGAGACACAACACAAAATTCATATATTTTTTGGGGATTTAAAGTAAATACCGGTTAAGTGTGATTTTGGTTTTTTGATGTTAAACGGGGGAAATTTTTATGGATATTTGCAGAAAAAAGTAGCAAATTATAGGTCCTTAAACGGAAAGGCAATAAGGAAAGAGGAACTTATTCGGCGTTTACAATATATAAAACAACAAAAATTTTCAATTTATGTAAAACAAAAAACTGCATATTTGTTATAACCGCAATTAAATATTTGTCAAAAAATGCATTCAAGCAAATGAAATTACTCATACACAATGAAATTTCAATAATTTATGATTGTGGTTGTTGACTTTTATCAATTTTTTTTTTTACAAAAAAAAAAAAAACCTAAATTTTATGATTTTATTGTTTTTGTATTTCAACTCTTTACACCTACTCTCCTTGATTTTCCTCTTGCTCTCTTTCGATGACGGCGTACTAATTTTCTGCTTCATTATTAAATGGCATATAAAATTGTTCTCCTCAATTGTTTCTCTAATTAAATACGTTTTGTTTGATTACTTTTGTTTATCGACTTTGGAATTTTAATATACATCATAAGTATTTGTTCCATGATACTTTAATCTGCGATAGTTTTACGTTTACTGTTCGAGATAACATCAGCTGTATAAAGAAATTTCGACATAGTTACAAATAACTGAGACCTCAGTATTGCATTGTTGTCTTACATCTTCCTTTTCGCCATTTTACCAATTTCTGAAACCGCTACTGTTTTCTATTTTTTCTGCTCTCTTTGTGTTATTCTCGCGGCATAAATTATATACTCACTTCCTTCTTCTACTTCGACAGAATTAAGTACTTCAGCACACAGAAACTTATGTATGCAATGAAAAGTATATACAAAAATTGAGTGCGTCCGTTTGTCTGTATGTGTGTGTCTGTCTCTTTGTCCATTCTATAGATGGATGATATTTATATGCGTGTATGAAGCATGAATTTGTCGGTTTGTGTGCTGTACAATTATTTGCGAAAAGTATATTTAAACGCCCGCATAAATATTCAACACTGCTACACAGTTGCACATACAGTAAACCCCTTGTTAAGACACACTCTCTTAAGTGCCATTCCCTCTTGAGTGCCTGTAATTTGCTACTTTTTTCTGCAAATACCCATAGGAATTTCGTGTTTAAAGTGCCTTCCCCGCTTAACCGGGGTTTACTGTGCACACATATGTACATACATACATACAACCAAATATGACGACTGTGTGTTGCTGTGTATGAATGTAGTGAACATAATATAGCCATAAGTGTTACTTCCGCCACTCACACACGTATTCATAGTATAAATACATATATGGTATACTCACACATTCACACACACACTCATACATATCAATCATATTTCTATTCTTTTGCGTAGTGTTTTTGTTTGTTTTTTTTTTTTGCCTATTGAATTTTACATTTGATTGGTTTAACATCATCATCAAAATGTGTGGGTGCTGTTCATCGCCTACCTCTATGCATCACAACTATGCGTGCTATGTGTTTTTAGTTATTTTGCTATTGTATTGTCGACTTGGCCTGTGCACTACACTAATATATCATTTACTTTTAATTACATTATGATGTCCCAATAGGTAATTGCGTTGACATGAAACATATTTCGCATATATGTACTTAGTACATTCTCGCCTACATACATATACCTACTTCCCTCACCACCTCCATCAGAGTTGGCCGACACTCTGCGGTATTTTATATATGTAATTTTGAAATGCATACTACTGCTCTGCTTACTGAAGGCTGGCGTCATTAATTCTTTTGTTTGCTTTTTTGTGCATCATTCCCCACATGATTCATTTGTGTTGTTTCCCTGATAATTTACAAGTAAATCACTAGAAATATGAACTTTGAGCTAGAAGTTATCGCTCTCAAATTGCTTGTAAATCACAGAAAATTGAGAATTAAAAATACTCAAGTGTTTAATATTTTCTGGGATTATGAACAATTTCATTGTACTCGTATACAATTTGCTTTGTACTATTCTAGAAACGTTTAACTAGTCTCTACATAATTAAAATTTAATCATAAATTTTGAAAATTTTAATTATTTATACCTGATTTTCTTTGTGGAAGTACATAAAAAGGAAAAACTAAAACTTTACTTCCAAAAGAAAATGCACGGTTTCATTCTATCAAATACAAATATTGGAAAATATATAGTCCATTCATGTACAAATATAACACGCACAACATGAGTGGATGCGAAAATCTCGGCCGAGGCCCTCCATGGGCGGTTGTGCCATTAAAAGTAAAGTAAAAATGTAGTGAATATATGTAGTTCTCTAATTAATGAGTGTGAAATGCTAACCGATTGTGAGTCTACACTAGTGTAGCCAGATGAAAATAGTCGACTTCCCCAAATCAGATCCTTAAATTTCCCAATTTCGCGAAAATTCCCCACCAATAAAAATTTGAACTTATTCAAACTTTACATAGCTTTTGAAGCGTGAGAAGACCACGAAAAATAGGAAAATTGTTACTTTTGAAGAACCCTCTAATATTAATTTTTTTTTACATAACAAATATACAAACTAAAAGTGAACTGACACAAAGCTTTTTCCCCCTTTTGAAATGAACTACCTTCAGTTTAAATATAATGTATTTGTAACTATATGTATATTTTCGTGAATTTGTAGATATTACATCGCACCACTTCTGTGACGCTTTACGCCATTATAGCTATGTGTATGGAGTAGGATCAGAGCGTTGCACGAGTACATATATGAATGTACATATATTAGAGAACAGTGTTTTTTTTAGGGGAAGGCGTCTTTTTTTTCTAACTATTTTTTTGTGGCACATTTTAGTGTAATAATGTTTGAAGATAAAATAATTCCCCGAAAATGTAAAAAATTTCTCCACTCGAGTGGAATATTCCCCGTAATTTGGGCAATTCCTCATAACCTGGCATCCCTGTCAGTCGATATATCATCATTACTCCATGTAACTAGTATTTCGCTAATCAAAATTCTGAACTCTATAGATATTTAATTCGATTTAAACAGAATCAGATTTCATACGTAATTTAATATTTAACATAATTCCATTTATTACACATACATTAAGCATGACTAATGTGAAATAGCTGATTAAAAAAAGCGTTCTTTGTGATTAGGTATGTACCTAATGTCGTTGCTATTTTTAATACGATATTGGGTAAATCTATATATATAAAAATGAATATATGTTATGTGTGTGATAATTGATCTCGGAAACGGTTCGATTTTTTTCAAAAATTCAACTTACATTTAAAGTACATACTTTTCTGACGGACATAGGTAAAATTATCCGCCCACTGCCACGCTCGCAAAAAGAGTAAAATGCCTATAACTTTTAAACCCCTCAACGCATTCACTTCAAATTGAAAACACATCCATAAGGAACGTATTTTTATTTCATATTTTTATTGTCATATTTTTTAACGAAATATTTGTTTTTCATTTTCGATACACGAACGTTACTCAACGTTACCAGCATTTAGCTGTTCATCTTGAAAACGGACAGCGTGAGTATTTTACGTCGGAGAATGCAGCGCAAAGAGCGGAAACGCCACCAGAAACGACATTGAAAGCATTTTTCAAGTTGTGTCAAACTGATGAATTTGCTAAAACGTTATTGTATGGAGAAGTATCAAGGTATTTTACATGAAATTCAACAAAAAAAAAAACGAATTTCAACGTCGTAAGCAAGGGAATCGAGTTGATGGCAATGTAAATCTGTTTTCAACTGATTCTGTAGGGCGAATTAGTACTGTTCATCCTGTAATAATGCAGAATGCTTTTATTTACGACTGTTATTGATCAATGTTCGTGGACCACTATCATTTCAGCAGTTAAGAACAGTTGATGGAAATGTTTGTACAACATATCGTAAAGCATGTCAAAGTTTAGATCTATTGGAACACGATACGCATTGGGATGACACATTAGCAGATGCATCAGTATCCGCCCATCCACTACAAATTCGTTCGCTATTTGCAATTATTTTGACTACGTATAATCCATCGAATCCGATGGATTACTATACCACAGCGTTGGACTGCTACGCAGAGTGCCCGGGTTTTTGAATCTCGGCACAAGCAAAATCAAAAAGTAGGGAAAATAATTTTTCTACGCGGCACCTCCTCTTGGCAGGCAATGGCAAACCTACAAGAGTAAAAATTGCTATGAAAAGCTTTTCAATTCGCCTATCGGATTCGTCATTAAACTGTAGGCCTCTGCCATTCATGTACAAATATAACACGCACAACATACGTGGATGCGAAAAGCTCGGCCTAGGTCCCCCATGGGCTGTTGTGCCATTAAAAGTATGTAAGTAATCCATCGAATCCAGTTGTGGACAAAATATCAAAATTACATGTCGGAAGATATTTTACGTAGAGTGCGTCGAACCAATTCCAATCCTGAAATGGATTTTACACAGGAAATTTTTAACGAGGCATTGATTATGATTGAAGATTTGTGGATGGCAAACAAAGCATTAGCACAATTAGGAATGACAGCACCAAATCGATCCATTCATGACATACTTAGTATTTAATCAAGAATTAGAACGTGAAAACCAATATGACTCGAATACCTTGAATTCATACGTTCAAGCAAATGTTCAGCAAAAAAGAGTACATGAAACAATTATGCGTGCTGTTAACGTTGGAAGTGATGGATTTCCTTTTTTGGATGCTGCTGCTGGTACAGGAAAAACGTTTTTAATATCATTGCTTTTAGCAACAATACGTTCCCAAAATCGAATCGCATTGGCACTTACTTCCTCTGGCATCGCAGCAACTTTGTTGGAAGGTGGCCGTACAGCACATTCTGCACTCAAGTTGCCTTTGAATATGCAATCATCGAAACACCCACATGCAATATATCGACGACATCTGGAATGGCTAAAGTGTTGCAACGTGTTGAACTTATTGTTTGGGATGAGGCCACCATGGCTCACAAAAAATCAGTTGAAGCCTTGGAACGGACAATGAGAGATATTCGGGAAAATTCCTACTGTTGTTTGGTGAAGGATTAATTTTGTTGTCAGGAGATTTCCGACAAACTTTGCCAATTATACCAAGATCAACCCCTGCCGATGAAATACATGATTACTTGACATTATCGTATTTGTGGAGACATGTAAAAATATCGTTTCTTTCAACAATTGTTCGTGTTCAATTGCAAAATGATGCATCAGCTTTTGAATTTTCAAATCAATTGATGAAAACTGGAAATGGTGCAATGCCAATTGATGAGACTGGATTGATTACGTTGCCGGATAACTTCTGTAGAATTACACCCTCGCCATCGAAAGGAGAATTGATTGATTGATAGTGTATTTCCTAACATAAGTAGTACAGCACTACAAAAATCATAATTGTTTAAGCGAAAGAGCCATTTTGGCAGCCAAGAATAAAGATGTCAATGAATTAAATTTTTCTATACAATCCAAAATACCTAGTGTTTTGATTTCGTATAAGTCTATTGATACTGCTACTAATGAAGAAGATGCGGTTAACTATCTTACAGAATTTTTAAATTCTCTGGATTTACCCAGATTACCGCCGCTTAGCCTTCAATTGAAAGTCGATGCGACTATTAATATGCTTCGTAATTTAAATCAACCGAAACTTTGCCATGGTACGATGCTCGCTGTGAAAAAATGTATGGTCAATGTTATTATAGCAACTAAGTATTTTGATTTGAAAATTCAAAGGTGAAGACGTGTTAATACCACGAATTCCGATGATTCCAACCGATTTGCCTTTCAAATTCAAGCGTGTACAATTTCCAGTGCGAGTTGCATTCGCAATAACCATTAATAAAGCGCAAGGTCAATCCTTGGAAATTTGTGATATCAACTTAGAATATCCAGTATTTTCTCAAGGACAATTATACGTAGCCTGTTCACATGTAGGCAAACCAGTATCAGTATTATTAATTTATTGCCAAAATAATAAGAAAACTAAAAATGTGGTTTTCCATAGAGTTTTACACTAAATAAGGACTGAGATCGAAAAATCGTTCATCTGAATGAAAAAATTCAAACAGTAGGCTTTGCGTTGGAGAATTTCTGATGAAATACACATGAAATCACATGTTTTTTTACTTGTGAACTTTCAGTTGAGTCATGGCAACGGAAGTGAAAAGACGCGATTTAGTTGTTGAATTATTTCGAGAAAATCCGCAGTGTAACCAGAAAACCATTGCAAATAAGGCGGAAGTTGCACAAAACACTGTCTCGATGATACTTAAAAAATTTAATACCGACTTAACAGTTGCTAGAAAATATGGTTCTGAAAGGAAATGCGGTTTCGTGTCTCCACAAAAGGCGAAGAAAGTCGTTGCTCTCTTAGAGAAGAATCCAGCGTTGTCTAATCGAAAATTGGCGGAAAACCGAGTTGCGAGTTTTTAGTTCGTAAAATTAAAAAAGATGCGGGCCTTAAAACATATAAAGTGCAGTAAGTACCCGACAGGAACGCTACTAAGAACTTGGTAGCCCAGAGCCGAGCTAAAAAGTGGAAGACATATTTTTTCCAAAAAGTCGATTGCTGTGTTATGGACGATGAAACATACATGTTGTCTAAATTTTCTCAATTGCCTGGTCAAGAGTTTTACACCGCAAAGGAACGAGAAGGAATTGACGAAAGATTTAGGACAAAACAAAAGTCCAAGTTCCCGGAGAAGTTTCTGGTATGGCAAGCGATTTGTAGTTGTGGGCTAAGGAGTAAAAGTTTCGTAACAAGTAACAAGTGGCACTGCTAACGCCGAAATTTATGTGAAGGAGTGCCTCCAGAAGAGATTGCCCACCTTCATTTGAAAGCACAATGTATCTACTTTCTTTTGGCTTGATCTAGCCTCCTGTCACTACAGTAAACCTTAATTAACCCTTAAATGCTTCGAAGACCAAAACATCAAATTGCTATCAAAAATCGCCAACCCACCAAATTGCCCACAACTTCGGCCTATCGAGAGATATTGGGCTCTAGTGAAAAGAACATTAAAGGCAACAAACAAAGAAGCTAAATCCATGGAAGATTTTAGAAATAAGTGGAATGCTGCCGCCAAGAGAGTCTCAGAAATGACAGTAAAGGCGCTAATGGCAGGCATACCGGTAAAGCCGTCCGAATTCTGTAAACAACAACAAACAAATAAGTTTTATTGTTCATTTTATCAGAAATTAAATTTTCTTTTCAAAACTGTTTACATTTTTTTATTTACATAAGCGATTTCAATGCTAGGACAATTTAAATTTATCCGATTTTTTCGATCTCACTCCTATAAACTTTAAAAATTTAAACTGCTTTGAATTACTTTTTTAATTATGCACAGTGAAACGTGCATGGGGTCCGCTAGTATATGTACATAATGCCTGTAATGGAGAAAAGTTTCTTCACTGATAAAGCAGTTGTAATGTTCTGCCAGAATAAAAACCAATAATAAATTTAATAGTCACGGGACTCTTAAGTGCTATGGATATGGTCCACGTGATTTATCTATGAGAAACAAAGTATTCTCTTGCGTATTATACAATTATAGAGATTATACTTGCTTGATATAAAATAATAGAGATTATAGCTCAAACCGCATCACTTTAAACTACTCATATCTGAAAGAAGGTATAGTTTTTATGTTTAATCGCTTCGACCTATAAACTAGTCAGAAAGCTAAGCACGGATGCGGGCGCAATAAAAATTTTAATACCTGTGGGTACTGCAATAATTATTGTTGCTGAAGTGAAGTAAGCTCGAGTGTCAACATCTATTCCTACTGTAAATATATGATGAGCTCATACAATAATAATAATAATAAATCCTAATAATCCGATAGAAATAAAACACCTTTTTGCATTCAACATTAATTAATATTTTTGCTTTCTGCATGAAATATTTTTTTTTATCAGCAGTAAGTTTTATCACTATATTAAATTTTTTGCATTTGTATCAGAAGCTCCTTTTACATTACTCTTGGAAAGATTTACCTTATATGGAAAGTAGGCTTGGTTATTTGCCAATGATGAAAATTTTCTCATCAGTTATTTTTGAAGCTATTTCAACTCTGTATACCCAATTTGGTTCAATTTTTTTTTTTTTTTTACTATTTCTTCTGACTGCTGCGCAGAGTGTCCGGGGTTCGAATCTCGGCACAGGCAAAATCAAAAAGTAGAAAAAATAATTTTTCTACACGGCACCACCTCTTGGCAGGCAATGGCAAACCTACAAGAGTAAAAATTGCTATGAAAAGCTTTCCACTTCGCCGTTCGGATTCGACATAAAACTGTAGGTCCCTTCCATTCATGTACAAATATAACACGCACAACGTGAGTGGATGCGAAAAGCTCGGCCTAGACCCTCCATGGGCTGTTGTGCCATTAAAAGTAAATAAGTAAAGTAAGTTTTTGGTTTATGACTCCAAAATTTTGGGCAAAGCTGCATTGTAGTCCGTCACAAACTCAAGTTTGAAATATTTGATGTTAGAGCTTCTGCAAATTAGGGCAGATAAAAACCAATATAGCCTGTCCGTAGTGTGTTTAGGGTATAAAAATAGGATGCCAAAGTTACTCATTGAAATCCTTATAGATTTCACTATAAATTTACCTACTTTCTTTTACGTCCATATGCAGAGCTCTTTGTGCCTACATATTTTCCACACGCATTTTTCATTCTGTTTTGCATTTCTATAAATACTTTTATCAATTTATTTGCATACACTGTTGTTCTCTGTGTAGAAAAATTTTAAACATTCAATGGTAATATGAACTGAAAATTAAAAAAAAAATATCATGCCTAATATTGTTTTCGTCAAGATCTTCCAAAATATGAATGATCATTTCGACTTGAAAACTCCTTCATACAAATCAATCCGTTCTAAGGTCTAAACATAGTTTCGAAATAGCCTTCATTTATCAAAGATTTAACTTATGTAGTTAGTAGTTAAGTTTTTGGTAAAAATTTTGTCATATCAATATTTTTGTTTTAGAAAAGCTCAATCTGTGTGCTTTGTGCTTTTTGGAGATATCAGCTAGCTATGTGTGAAACGTCCATCAACACTCTGCAATCTTTTGAGGCTGCTCTTTTTCTGAATATTTCTTCTATTGAAGTACGTTAGCTCTTTGTCGCTTTTGCAGATATCCGGGAGCTCTCTGTGTCTATCTGCGATATCTCGCTGAGGTGCTTTTTGACTTCAACCCTGTAGCCTACACCAATATTAATACTACATAGTATAGCTATTTTCCTTTGAAGTGTTTGCGAGCTCATTGTGTCTCCGTTTCCGCCACGTGCCATAGTTTGTTTTCCGAGACATTATCCATTCGAAAAACCTCGCCTGATATATTAATCGATGGCTCATGACAAATATTAATATTTATTTAATTTACTTGTATTCACGAGCGTGCTGTCGTGATTCTACATACTTAGATAACAGCAAAACGTCTCGCATGTACTTGCATTCAGGAAGAATATTCTGATTGAAAGTTATTGTAAATTAAATTTGTTAAAATTGGTTTAGGTACAAAATTAAAAAAACATATTAAAAATTAAGTGCAATTAGGAAACAGCGTAACAGACTTTCGCTTAAAACGCTTATAAAGTCTATTAAAGTTTTGTTTTTTTTTTTTTTGTTTCTTGTTGTTGTTATTTTTATCGAGTCACACCATTACAATATGTATGTATACATACATACATACATAAGTATGTAAAAAAACGAACAAACGATGACACATACTCACTCGCTCGTGTGTAAGTTGACTCAATGACAGCAGCAGCAGATTTGCGTAATTTGAGATATGCACACAAACAAGTACAACAATAGCGAAAATAAAATTATTAAGAATATATTTATGTATACAAAAAATTTGCGCGACATTTCACCAAAGTTAATATGACACTACAGGAGGCTACTGCCTGCTGCCTGCTGCCTGCTGTCTGCGAAAAACATTAATGTCAAAGAAGACAGATGTCAACTGCGAATTTAAGGGCTTGGCTGGCAATTGCCATGTTGACTGATGCCCTCCAGCAAACAAGAGATCTCTACTTGCATAAGTTGAAAAACTTGTTTCATTAACTTTTCGGGCGACGTAACCGTAATTTTCATACCAGAAACTGTTGCATTATCCAATTTGTTAAATTATTTTTATTGCTCTATGACGACATGGCAAAAACAAATTTAATGAATTACTTATAATAATGGAATAACAAAAGTAAAAGTCAACAATGGCTGTGTACCTATTACCTACTAAGTATAAGTATTTATGTACCTACATACATATAATAAAAACTAAATTCAAGCAGCAGCAATCAAGCAATTATGGTAGCTCATGTAATCGGAGATGTCGGCGTTCGTTGTTGTGGGCCGAAGAAGGGGGAAGGTGTTGCACGCATGCATATCTTATCGCTAGAAATATGTATATATGTATGTACAGTGTGTTCAACAAAAAACGTTTTTCTCCAACAGACTGTATGTTACATTTATTTGAAAGTGTTTTATTTTTGAGAAATAAGTAAATATTATTATGGTTTTCGGCAAGAAGTTTAATATGCGGTCCAATCTCCTGTATTGTCTATAATTGCTTGGCATCTTTGGCGACAACTGGCAGCTTGAATTTCAGCATATTACACGGAAAGAAACCTCCACTTACTTTTCAGCAATCGAATCAAATGTTTCGATGATTTTATTTTCTTTTTGGATATCTTAGCTTTCATACGAGACATCACATTCTCTATGGGGCTTGCATCTGGTGACTGAGAGGGCCAATCCAAAGTTATAATATTGTGATCCTCTTTCCACGTAGTGCATAGTTTACTTCTGTGTTTCGGGTCGTTATCTTCTTGTAATATCCAATCGATGTTATTTCTCCCATAAATAGTTCAGCTGACTTTAATAGACAATCCTTATACAACTTCAGCATTCTAACGGCATTTAAATTTTCCGTGAAGCACTTAAGAAAGCCAAATCCTTGGGCAGAGAACCATCCATAGACATGCACCTTCTGCTGATGTTTTACACTTCGTTGATTAAATTTTTCGCCATTTTTCAACCAAACATGTTTAATTGGTTTTAACAACACAAAAGTGGATTCATCTGTAAATATTATTTCGGTCCAATCTCGATCGATGTTTGTGTAAGCCCACTGAAGACGCTTTTCAACATGCTTTTGTGAAAGCAATGGTTTTGACAAAGTACTGCTACGTTTTATGCCTGATTGCTGAAGTCTGTCGCGAATTGTGTTTAAGGATATATCCAACCCCTTCTCTGATAAAACTTTTTTTGCTTCCTTTGCCCAACGATGACTTTATCCTACCGCGTGGAGGTGGTAGGCTTTCGGCATCTTCCTGGTTCGTCGGCTACGTTTCCTGTTTCTGAATAACGTTCAGACCACCTCTTAATAAATGTGCAAGTAGTTTTAAGATATTTTGCAGTTTTTTTAACTGACCATTTAGGCCCTTTACGATGCTCTGTTAAAAAGCTCGTTGCGAAACGTTTCTTGAACTGCACACTCATTTTGTTTACACGTATTACAGTGCAAAGTCCAAACAGAACTAACTTAAAATGTATACGTCGGCAACCGCAATAATATGTATTTATGTAAAATAGCACATTCCGATTTTTTTTTGGAAGTTAACTGAGTAAGAGAGTAACGTTTTTTGTTGAACAAACTGTATATACCATACAAAATATTTCTTCCAACTACTTGCTGTTGCTGATTATTTTTAGTATCACACAGATATTGTATCAATTTTTGCAATTGCAAAGTTTTCTTTTTTTTATTTTACAAAAAATACTTCACATTAACAGAAACAAAACCAAAGAATTGAAAGAAATATTTAATTTTGTATTAGATTTGATATTTGCACAAACAATGATGATGAATGCCGATTAAGTCAAAACATACAATACACAAAAAATTATACTTTGCAATACAAGTATCAGAAATACCTATCAACAAATCAAAGATGTTCGAATATTATCAGCATCGCACACACACATGTACAAATGCACAGAAACATATACTCGTATGCCCAGCGGCCAAGAGGTGGTGCACATTAGACGCCCTTATTTTATGTAGCATGAATAACTTTACATACTTTCGAACGCATATTTTTATAAAGGGCTTCTCATTAGGGACACAATAACTTTGTATTTAAATAGAACACAGAATAATTGAGGTGTAGTACACCACGTTCGATATTGTTGCTGAGCTCCTCTAACGTTGCTGGCTTGTTGGCATAATCAAACGACTTAAAGTAACCCCATAAATAGCTATCCAACTACGTTAAATTGCATGAACAAGTGGCCATTCGACCGGACCATTTCTCAAGATTACCAAAAATTACTAAACCTTACCTTCACTTGATCAATTGTTTGACCAGATGTGTGGTATGTGGCAACATCTTGTTGATACCACGTATCACTGATGTCAAATACATTCAATTCTGGCCAAAAATAGTCAGTCACGATGTGGACTAAGAGATTCTCAATCCCTGTTAAAACGGCGTGGAATCGACTGATTTGGCTCATTTTGAACTGAAGCACTTACGGCTGTGATGTTTTCGGTACCTCGACCGGTATGTTGTCTCACAGGCACAGAAACATTCAGTAGTGAATATGTTGACTCGAATTTATCGACTATAGTAACTACAACCACAGTCTGGTGCGCGACGATTTTTACGACCGAAAATTTGAATAAGCACTCTTAAAATTGCGACCACCGACTCAGCATTGCGATAGTAATTTTTAATAATTTCTTTCGTGAACTTAACCATAATAAAAATGTAAGCCTTGAGTAATGTTTTGACATTGCCAGATCAAAACACAAAATTTCTTTATGGGTGCGTTTGTATTTAAATACAAAATTATTATGTCTCTCTCGAAAATCCCTTTACATGTCCAGGAAAGACACATTTTGCAATGCTTGTAAGTGACGGGGCCACTCCAGCTTAAATTTGATTACTCTTTTTTTTAATAGAGGGCCATAGTAAAACAATCTCGTAATTTAAAAACAATTTTGCAAAATTAAAAAACTAATCAATCTGGTAATTGTTTTGATTTTTACAAATTAAATAATTTTGAGAAAACTTGAAACTTTGAAAATAATAGTGAATTTTTCAAATAAAACTAGCTTATAATTAGAACTGAACTACTATATAATTCATTTCCCGCTTAAAAAAGAACTAATTTCGGAATGTCTTTGTGTTGCTTTCGTTCACTCTTTATATGACAAAATCGAAGTGCTTTCAAAGTGTTAGCTCTAGCTATTCCAGAATTTGGACGCGGATGCTTCTATTTTTACCGCTGGGTATAACTAAAAACACTTGTTAGCTGTATGGCCTTTTTAGTTTATTTGTAGTTCGTTTCATTTCTTTTAATTTATTTGAATACAACTCCATCTTCGTGCTTACACTTATTTTTATACTACATACATACATATGTACTATATACCCAGTAGAAAATAAAAGGTGAAGATGTTATTAGTAAGTAGGAAACTAATAATTTTTAATAGACCGAGAATGTTACTCAGCAACAGTTACTTGGACACTGAAATGGTTTTCAACTACTTAGTTTAATAGTAACAGTTTTGCTCTGTGAACTGAACACTATCTACCTACAATAATACATAATTAAAAGATGACGTCGCTTACGATGGATGATCTTTGATGCCATCACTTCCGACTGGCCACATACATCCACAGAGCATAAAGTTTATTGTTTACTTTTATTTGTCAGTATATACAAATGTAGATATGTATGTGTATCTGCACTTTTGCTAACGTACTTTATATGTATGTCAATAAAACGCACATACGCACATACGCACATACATACATGTATATATATATATATATATTTATATATATATACTTATATAGATAGTATATATGTAGTTACCGCACTAAATACACACACACACAAATGGTGTAGTGTACATATGCCAGCTGGCAGCAAGAGACGACAGTGAGAAAGGCAGAACGGCAGATAGTAGCACAGCAAGTGGAATTCAGTACCATACATAACCACGTTCGTTCGTTCGTTCGTTCGTTCGTTCGTTCGTCCCATTGTACCACCTGCTGCTGCCTTCACTTGTGATATTCAATATTATCACAAGTGTTTTTGTTTCTTTCTTCTGGTATTCTGCCGTTGCTGCTGCTGTTGCTGCTGCTGCTGCTTCATTTGGTATCTAACTTGACTTCTTCCGCTATATAACAGCTCAAAAGCATTTTCACACATTCACTCGTACATAGTTACTCGTATATCTAATATCTAATAGATACATACATACATACATACATACATACATACATACATACATACATACATACATACATACATACATATGTACGTATTCACTCTTTCGCATAAATACTTATGTACATAGAAATTTTCATTTTACTTACTATTTTTGTTTATTTGCTTGTTTGTCTCTTTTGTTTGACTGTCTGTCTGTTTGTTTGTTATAAGTATAGTTTGTTATTCTTTCTAGTGTGTTTTGTTTGAGTATGGCAAAACGCTCGTGCGTGTGTTCTTTACTTTGCTTTTCTTGATTCTTTATTCATTTTTACCATTCTCGCACATTCAGTTCTTTTTTTTTTGGCTTGTACCGAGTATTTGAACTCAATTGAATTACTTATTTGAAACGATGGCTTTTTCTTCAAATAAAATGTACGCACGCATATTACCTACCCACACATAGACAGCAATACACACATGCATACACATGGATACATTGTTTGTATGTATGTATATATGTATTAATGCCGTTTATCTGCCTCTTATTTTTTGTTAAGACTTTACATTGTCAGCAAAAATTTCGTTCATTTTATTTTATTGGCTTCATAGTATTCTGCTTCTTTTTTTGTTGTTGTTATTTTTGAATATTCAAATTTAAAATTTATGTGAATGACTGTAGATGTGTGTGATCACGTGTACAATTTTTTTCCATTGTTATTTCTTTTTTCTTTCTCTTTTTTTTTAGTCTGCAGTTATTGCATACTTTGGTATTTTTATCTGGTATATGTTAAATTGCTTGTGTATATTTTATAGACATATTTTTGATTGCAATTTTTTTGTTTCAATTGAATATTATTAAACAGAAATGTGTAATTTTATTTAGCAGACGAAACAATTTAGCTCTCAGTCACACCTTGAAAAAATAAAAATTCATTATCTCAGCATAAATTCACAAAATGCGAATAATTGTTGTGGTCATAAATTTGTTTATTGGCAATATGTTGGCTTTAGATATTCCACTTACTTTCGAAGTGTGTTGAATAAGCTTCTGAAAGTTCTGTATTGAAATTATTCAAAATCCTCATGTATAGAGTCGTAAAAATAAATTCTTATGGTTTTTCCCCGCCCCTCAAATGAAAGTAAGTATTCGCTGATTACTGAAACGCATTGTTATTTCTTTGGCAACTTAGTGGAATGGAAGTTGGAAGAGCTTTCAAAACTTTTAGAAATTGAGCTAAGAAAACCAAAATACGCGATGATGGTAAATTCTAATTTTGAAAACGAATTTTGTTAACCTTTTGACGACGATAGGCAAATATGCTTGCCCATCGGTTTTTTTTTTTCTTTTATAAACTTGTTGGCGGTGTATAGAGCATTTCTGTTCATTGTTAAATTATAGAGGAGAGTTGGCGATACAAAAGTTTAGTGGACGTCATATTTGTACCTGGTTGCAGCTGGCCAGTAAGTGAGGTGCTAGTTTACCGGTAGGCAAATATATTTTCCAAGTCACCCTAGGAGGAAAAGAAATCTCTGATGCTTAGAGTTTTGGAATTAGACTATGTAATTTGTGGTACCTGATCACAAAACCCATCTTTATTTTCCAGGGATAAGTCTCGTCATAAAAGCGTTTAGAAGTATAAGGATGTAGTTGCTGGAGAATTTTATTCATAGCAAATCCCATAATTTTCATAATTTTCATTCAATTGCTCGTATAGAAACTGGAGATTTTTTTAATATTTAACCTAATATTTCTGACTTAGAATAGCTAGTTTCTGTCAATTGCTGGGATGAAAACTGCAAAAGTAAGTTCATTTCTAGTGGAAAAAATGACGCTATATGCGGTCATAGTCGACACTGATAAACTGAAGTTCATTGTGGTAAAGGCATAACACTTGCCACAATGGTTGGGCTGTCTATGTCTTTATCGGTGTCCTGTGTGATCACATTCAGTCTCTCATTCTCCCTTCTTCTTCCTCTCACCTATCAATATTCCTTTCATTCAACACAATGCTCTGCATTCATAGTGGTACACCCTGTGTGGTGAAAAAACCGAAGCTACAGCATTATTTATCGCCAGCTAAGAAACTACAAAGTTTTGTCCATTGTAGCGTAGAATACTCAAAATATTGTCTATTGCTGCAAAATTTTCCCAATAATAGGCAGTTACAGGGTGGACCATTTATAATTTAGATTTTGATTTTAGTAAAATTATGAAGCGAATAATTTTTTTCAATGTTGTTATTATTATTCGAAAGTTCCTTCCTTCTGGTCAACAGAATTTTTCAATACTTTTTTGACTATATGGAGCTGTACTTGACCGATGGCTTCCCCAATTTTGTCCTTAAGAGCCTCAATCATTGTTGTATGGTTAGCGTAACACTTATCTTTAACGACTCCACGCAAATAATAGTCCAATAAAGTCATTGGCCAATGCCGATCACCAAAACGGCTAATAACGCGATTTTCAAACTTCCCACACAAAAGATCGATTATTGTGTGACACGGCGCGTCCTCCTGTTGGAACCAAATCTTATCTAGCTCCATATCTTCTAAAATAGACCGCGATAAATCAGTTATCATTCACTGTAACGCTTCTTCTTCCTTCCTCATTTTCAAAGAAAAATGGCCCAATGATACCGTCGGTCCAAAAAATACACCAAACAGTTACTTGTTGAGGATGCATTGGCTCCTCAACCTTCGCGCATGGAATGTCTGAGCCCCAGAAGTGACAATTTTGCTTATTAACATAACCACCGGGGTCAAAGTGAGCTTCGTCAGAAAGATTATTTCACATCAAAAATTATCATCTTCCAAGCGTTTCAGAGCCCAAAAACCGAACCCAAAATTTTGCGGATGGTCATGTGTCGTCAGCTGTCTTTATGCAAAATTCGCAACAAAGAAGTGCGTGGAATGTTCAATTTCTGAGAACGATGGCGAGTTGATGTGGTTGGTTCTTTTTGCACTTTCTGAGCAACAGCATCAACTTTTTCGGTTACGCGCCCTGTAAGACAACGGTAACGTGTTGTTTTATCCAATAAAGATAGACACGTTTCACAAATTGCTGCACAATTTGCATAGAGGGAGCTTTTCTTCCATTGAATTGGAGAACGTAATTTTCTTACACTTTCGGTAGAAGAATCACCATTTTACAAGTTCATTTTTAGTATTTCCCAACGTTGTTCAATTGTATATCGACCCATTTCGTTTTCTGTCATAATACAAATGACATTAGAGTTGCCACACTCAAAATAAACAAGTAATTCAAATTCCAATGTTAGATGGACCACCCTATATATATGCTATTAAGATATTGTTGAACTGAAAATATTCTATATGAGTATATTTTGTCGAAATACTTATTTCTTTCTTTTAATGGCACGACAGCTTATGGAGGGCCTAGGCCGAGCTTTTTACATCCACTCATGTTGTGCGTGTTATATTTGTACATGAGTGAAAGGGACCTACAGTTTAATACCAAATCCGAACGGCGAAGTGAAAAGCTTTTCATGGGCAATTTTTACTCATGTAGGTTTGCCATTGCCTGCCTGGCAAGAGGTGGTGCCGTGTAGAAAAATTATTTTTTTTACTTATTTTGTTTTTTTTTTTGATTTTGTCTGTGCTTAGATTTGAACCCCGGACACTCTGCGTAGCAGTCCAATGCACCACCACTACGCCACAGGCTATATCGATTTCTCAAAAGATCGCTGCGTTATTCATATTTTCAATTAACCCAAATATTAGGAGCTTGAATAATTTCCAACTAATTCCTACTCAATTGAAAACTCTAATAAATTATAATTATAATTTGACCACAAATGCTCATTGCACTTCATTTTCCACTTCCATGAATGAATGATTTCAACATTCTATGGAATTATATTTTGATAATTAATTTTGAATACTGTTTATTCAGAAATTTATATTGCGCTTAGTACTAATGGAATTGGGAATGTAAATCATGTTTAACACATTCCCGCGCCGTCCGTTTTAAATCATTTAAATCGGTTTGTTTAGACATAAGTCGACTGCAAATGTGCAAACACTAAATGTACAGTGAAGTAACTAAGCATACACACATTTCATGCATAATTGAAAAAATATTGTACATATGCACATACTTAAGTAGTATTCAGTCTTTAGACTTCCTACGAAAATGCTACATACCAGTACCATATTTACATTGTACATATGTATATTTATGGTATGATATGATCTCATACAACATTCTGCAAATGTACTATAGCATAGAAGTGTGCATAGTAACTACGGAGTACATAGAAACTCTTGAAGGCATAAGTAAAAGTAAAAATATCTAAGCAAATTTCGTTTCTATTATTGCATAGAAGCATATTTAAAAATATAATTTCACAATTTAATGCATTTTCAACCAATCTAATTCGCAAGCACAACAAAGAAATGCGAAGCAAAAAAGTATTTTCTTTACAATTTGCATGACAAGACTGAATGCTATGAAACCCCAATAATGCCCCAAACGAAAACAAATACGATTTCCTATTGTTGTGTAGAATTACTTATATGATGAAGAAGAAAGATACGTTCAGAATTTACAATACTACTGTGGGCAAAAAGTAGTAAGACTTTTTAATTTAAATTTCGCGCGTAAACCCATTCATCAAAATATTATTTTTTTAAGGTTGGTATGACTGTCGGTGACATCTGTGCCAAATGTCACATCACAATAATCATTAGTGTTTAGTATACGCTTGTCTTTCTGAAGTACAAAAAGTACATTCGGCGATTTTCACAATGAGTGAAATTATTCAACAAAGAAGTTCCACGGCCATCAACATCAACTGATGATCAACACGTCAATAAAATCAAGGAATTGGTGCTCGAGAATCGACGATTAACAATCAGAGACCTTACTGGCATCGTTGGAATACCGGAAGGATCAGTGAAAACCATTTTAAAACATCATTTGGGCCTAAGAAGAGTGAATGCACGATTGGTTCCAAAATCACTGCATTGGTTTCACGAGACCATTTTGCCAAAAATTCGACTGATATCGTTCCGCAACCACCCTATTCGCCTGACCGTGTGATTAGCACCGTGTGACTTTTGGCTATTTTCTAAACTCAAAAACCCGCTTCGTGGACACCGTTTTGAGTCAATTGCAGACATTAAACATGAATCGCTAAGCGCATTGAAGGCTATTCCGGAAATTGACTTTAACAACTGTTTCGAGAATTGGAAAAAACGTTGGCACAAGTGTATTGGGGCCGGGGGGGATTACTTTGAAGGGGACGAAATAGATTTGGAAGAATGAATAAAAAAATTTGAAATTATGAACAAAGTCTTACTAACTTTTGCCCACAGTAGTAGAACTAAAATGTATTTTTAGTGTTAAAACAAAACAAAAGAAAAACAAAACAAATAAATAAAAATATATATTTCAGCGCCTGCAAACAAAATACACAAATCTAATTTAGTGACAAGCTAACAAATTTATTTTTTAATTCATTACTAAATTTAATTTTTTTATTTCATGTTTCAAGCATATAATTGCAAAGTGTTGCTGAAAATATAAAGCATTAGAATTTTTCTGTTTTTCTATTGCATTAAAAACTACTTTATTAGAGCTATAATTATTTAAGTATTACGATAAATAAAATTTATTTTATTACGCTTGTATAATATTTACAAAAAAAAACTAAATCATAATAAGTAAAAAAAAATGGATGAAGACGAAAAACAAAAAAAAAAACGAACAAAAAAATATGGTATTAATTGAAAAATTTTAAAAATGAAAGAAAAGTGTTAACAAAAAAATTTGCCGGTGTAAAATATTTTAGGAATGAAATAAATTACATATAATGAGTGCGTCGAATAAAATTGTCTGGTACAGAAATGATGAAATCTTTTGAACCAGTAGTCCGATTTTTTTAAACTAAAGTATTTTATTTTGCCAATTATTTTTAGATTAAAAAAATAAAAACAAGAAACCACAAATTATTAGTTTTTAATAAAAAGTTTTAATTTTTCAGGATCCCCTCACAGCTGCTGCAGAACACTTTCTTTTGAAATCTTGAAGGTCTTTGGCCACTTTTTTTGTTACTTTCATCTCCCATTTTACTAAAGCCCAGTACCTCTCAATCGACCTTAGTTCTGGACAGTTTGGTGGATTGGGTTCTCTAGGCACCAAAATCACTTATTTTTGTTGGAACCACTCTAAGGCCGTTTTGCTGTAGTGACATGAAGCGAGGTCAGGCCAAAAAAAAAAACGTGGACACTTCATGTTGGCGTAAAAATGGAAGCAATCTCTTTTGCAAGCATTCCTTCAAATATATTTCGCCGTTGAAACAAGAAATTTCTTTGGGAATTATGTACTTTTTTTGGCTTTGAATTTTTCAGCGACATTTCCTCAAGAATCAGCTGTATAAAATTCCTGGCCATTTAGCTGGGAAACATCCGCTAAAACATAAGTTTCATCGTCCATTATGCAGCATTCAAATTTCTTGATTCAAACTTTTTGAACTTTGTACGTCCTCAGCCCAGCTTCCTTCTTAGTCCTGTGCACGAAAGATTCTGAGCAATCAGCCTTCCCCGCCAATTTCCTTCCCGAAATGTTTGGATCTCTCTTTAAAATGGTCACAACGTTCTTCGCCTTCTCACAGTCATGTGGCCCCTTCTTTTTACCAGAACCTTTATTCCGATCAATACGCAGTTCTTCCTTAAAACGTTTAATAACGCGAGAAATGGTTTTAGGGTTAGCCCCTACCTCTTTGGCAATTTTTTTGAGTGACCAGTGAGGTTGCTTTTGAAAAATTTTAATAATATTTTCTCGCACTTCCACTTTGTTTGCCATTTGCGCGTTAAATAAGTTTTTATTGTCTTTAACTGACACATAATATTTTCTGACATTTAATTCAAAGCTACTAAGATAAAAATGTTTGATTTTTGAATCTTTCAATAGCACAGTATGGGAAGAAATGTAACGGACAATTTTATTCGACGCAGTCCTTAATTTTCATTCAAAAGAAAAAAAAAAATTTTGTTAAAAAAAAACTCGTCAAGATGGTAGTCCTTCTCCTTAAGGTTTAATGTTTGAATATGATTTCGGGCATGTAGCGAGTATATGGCATAATCCTGGAGGACAAATTTTTACAAAGTTGAATCTTGTAAACCAAGTAACATAAACCAAAATCTTTAGTCAAAGTTTTCCATAAAATGGATGGACACAAGCACGATGATAGTCCACAAGCCATTTTCGAAACACCATTACATCCAGAAAAAGTCCCAGTTTTTCGTGCGTTCTATAGGTCAGTGAAATCATTGGTCCCATATGTCTTCAAAAATGATGAATCGAAAAAATAACCCAATGACACTGATTTATTTTTCAGTTGTGGTTTAATCAATAAAAATGTGAAATTGCTAATTGAATCTGATATTTCTTTTTTCCAAGTTAAATAATGATAAACTTTTTTAACCGTTTGCGTTTTCGTAAACTGTAAACAAAAATCAAAAATAATCAAAACAAAAAAAAAAATTTTCAATTTATTATATATAAAAAAATTTTAAAAATTAAAAAAAAAAATTAGCTTGTGTTTTTAAATTTATTATTTCACATTTAGTGAAATTTTGATAAATCATGGGTTTTTTATATTTGCTTTTTTAATAATAACAAATATAAAATTCTATGTATATACTTATCGTTACCTTAATGTAGAAAGGTCATAATAAACATTTTTGTTCACTATCGAGTTTTCGGCAGATTCTGATGAAATTTACTACGTTGCATTCAAATTTGCAAACAAATTGATTTTGAAAAATATGTCTGTTAGGGCCTTTCTATATTATGGTAACGATACATACATGTGGTATATAAATTCTGCATTTGTGCCTTTCTTTTATTTTCTTTTTTATTTTCACATTAAAAACAACAACCCACAAACCGAATGAAAAAATCCCAAAAAGCAGAATCAATAAAAACAATAATAAAGAAATCATCAAAACAAAAACAGAAAATATTGGCAAAGTTCACGCTCGCTCACAGTTCATCATCATCAGCAGCTACCAAGTTGTTCAGCATTTATACCAACAAGCACAACAACAAGAACCAAAACGTTTGCCTGAAAGCAAAATCCACACGCTCTGTCGCCCTAATTTTATAAATAGCTTAATAATTTTTTTTGTTCTGTTTCCTCTGCGCTTTTTTTTTATGTGTTTTTTTTTCGACTACATAGCGCGCTAAACGTCGACAACAACAATAACAAAATATTATTAATAACAATACAAAAAAAAGCTACCATTATAAATCCCGCAACAACAATCGCAACAGAAAAATCCACAAATTAACAAAATTATTTATTTTGCAAAATATGAACTACATACTTATTTAAAAAAAAAAAAAACAATTCCAACTCTGAAAATTGAATTTTAGTTTTTCTGCACGATATTTTTTCGGTTTTTTTTTTAAATTAGAATTTAACGGTTATTTAATTGTTTTATTTAATGTATTAAAACAGGCTTCCATGAACGTTAAGTTTGCCATAGAGAGAATAACTACAATGTAGTACATACATATACATACTTAGAATAGGCTGATCAGACGATCGTTTCGGGACAAGCCATGGTTCCTCATCAGTGATCTTAGTGGTAAATCTTTGTATTTCAATAATCCATAAAAGTTACTCATATTCGAAAAGATAGCCGAGAATTATCATTACCAGCATTTTTCAAATATTTTCACTAAATGGTATTATTGAAGCAGACATACCACCCTGTTCTATACTCTATATTTAAGTATGAAATTAACCGACAATAAGGGATTATGCCATTATTCCTTTTCGGACAGTTCATATAAGTATTTATGTAAGTTACTAGCATTTAAAAATGTTGATTTAAGCCTGCTGATTTAATCTTGTTTGATTACTAAGTATAACCCATAAAGTGTGGACTCATTCCCATGTATACCAATATAGTTGTTCTCCGCACATTTTCTACTCTATTTAAATTTTACTAATGTAATGTTCAGAAAGAGAAAATTATGGTAAAACTTCTTAAAGCCAAGAGAGAGCCAAACGAAAAATTCATCACTATAATGAAACGGTAGAGCGAAAGTGGTTGATTAAAAAGCTTAAAGATGTTTTTCCACTTTCTTACTGTGTAGCAACTACACGTTTTTGTTTTTAATAAGTATACAGACTAGGACAAAACGATAGCCAACAAATTGTTGTGTCTTTTAACGACTCAGATATTATTTCATAGTATTAAATTATAAGGCTATAAAAATAAATTATTCACACCAGATTGCTAAAATAAATGAATACATTTCTCGATTTAATTAAAAAAGAATCTATTTTATGGTGTGACAAAACGATAGCGCAACTTTTGTGTAACATAAATTCTCTTAACATTTTACATATAAGAAAACTAAAATATTATTTTTATGTTTTAATAATGAGTGGATGGATACTCCTTTGTTTGCCACAACTTCAGCATTCGTTTTGGCAATGATTTCAATAGTTTTTAAATTATTTTGGTAGTTAAAGCTTCCAAGTGAGTTAATTGATATTTTGTTTTTGTACATACTTATGCACCTCCCTGACCAAATAACCCCTGTAGTTTTCTGTTATATATGTATATTTAAATCAAGAGAACGAGCTGGATTTTTTAAAAGCATAATATTATTGTCTCGGAAAAAATCCTTAACTACCTTCGCCATGTAAGCAAATGCATGGTCCTGCTTAAATTTCATGTTGCCTTTGGTAAATTGAGCCTTCGGTAAACTACCCCAATTAAATTTCATTTTTAGTGGTTATTTTTTTATTTTATTTTATTTCTGTTTTTCCTCGTTAACCAATTCTGGCCCATATCATTACACTAACTGCTCCGTATTGACGGTGGCTTAAAACCTCTTCGTCTTTTCTGAGATCGTGGTAATAATGATGGCCAACCACCTGGGCCGTCAAGGTTGAATTAGAACCTGGCGCCAACGTTTTCTTTCTCCACTTTAAGTGAGCTTGAGCAAAATTTAATCTTACTGATTTGTGTGCAGTGGCAAGGGATGATTTGCGCTGTACCACAATTTTTAAATGTTTGATGTACTGGCAATCATGTAAAACTCTCTGCACATTTCTAATATTTGTTTTTTTTATACCCATGAGGTGAGAATTAGACGTTTCTCGTAGTCTGGTTGGTCGCTGTGTCGTAGTGGTAATGCGTTGGTCTGCTACGCAGAGTGTCCGGGGTTCGAATCTCGGCACAGGCAAAATAAAAAGTAGAAAAAAATAATTTTTCTACACCGCCCCACTCTTGGCAGGCAGTAGCAAACCTACAAGAGTAAAAATTGCTATGAAAAGCTTTTCACTTCGCCGTTCGGATTCGGCATTAAACTGTAGGCCCCTTTCATTCATGTACAAATATAACACGCACAATATGAGTGGATGCGAAAAGTTCGGCCTAGGCCCTCCATGGGCTGTTGTGCCATTAAAAGTAAAGTAAGTAGTATAGCTCGCTTTTCTCTGTCAGATATTGCTTTTGGTCGTCCGCCAACACGATTCCCCCCTATATTTTTTTGGATCTTTTAATACAATAAGTATACACACCATATATAAATTTTCGACTTCTGTTCACATTCTCTGCTATTTCGCTAACTTTCATGGTGAAAATTAAGAACGATGTCGATTTCAGCTGTGGTAAGCGATTTTCCTCGTCCCATTTTATTCAAATCAGAGTCAAATTATATATGGAACTGAACACGAAGACAAATATGTACTTGAAAAAAACAAGAACTGTTGCATTCGCAACAACACAATATTAACGAAATTTGATTTCATCAAAATGCGCTATCGTTTTGTCGCCCTTCATTCAAGAATTTGAACAGCTAACGATAAGTTCCTAAAGTTGGGTAAATCTGAAAACGAAGCCTACTAAGGAGTGAGATCGAAAAAATCGGATAATTTTGAAAGACCACTGCTTTGAAACTCTTCAACTGAATACAAATTTTCAAACAGTAGTCTTTGCGTTGGAGAAATTCTGATGAAATCACAAGTTTTTTGACTTGTGAACATTCAGTTGAGTCATGGCATCGGAAGTGGAAATTCGAGCGGTTTCGTATCTCCACAAAAGGCGAAGAAATTCGTTGCTCTCTTAGAGAAGAATCCAGCGTTGTCTAATCGAAAATTGGCGGAAAAGCGAGTTGCTGTAAGTTTTTAAGAGATGCGGGCCTTAAAACATACAAAAAGCAGTCAGTACCCGACAGGAACTCTACTAACTCTAACTTGGTAGCCGAGAGCCGAGCTAAAAAGTTGAAGACAGATTTTTTCCAAAAATACGATTGCTGTATTATGGACAATGAAACATACGTGTTGTCTACATTTTCTTAATTGCCTGGTCAAGGGTTTTACATCACAAAGGAACGAGGAGGAGTTGAGGAAAGATTTAGGACAAAACAAAAGTCCAAGTTCCCGAAGAAGTTTCTGGTATGGCAAGCGATTTGTAGTTGTGGGCTAAGGAGTAAAAGTTTCGTAACAAGTAACAATTGGCACTGTTAATGCCGAAATTTATGTGAAGGAGTGCCTCCAGAAGAGATTACTGCCCTTCATTAGAAAGCACAATGTATCTTCTTTCTTTTGGCCTGATCTAGCCTCCTGTCACTACAGTAAAGTAACCCTTAAATGGTTCGAAGACCAAAACATCAAATTGGTACCAAAAATCGCCAACCCACCAAATTGCCCAGAACTTCGGCATATCGAGAGATATTGGGCTCTAGTGAAAAGAACATTAAAGGCAATAAACAAAGAAGCTAAATCCATGATCCAGATTTTTGAAATAAGTGGAATGCTGCCGCCAAGAGAGTCTCAGAAATGACAGTAAAGGCGCTAATGGCAGGCATACCGGAAAAGCTCTCCGAATTCTGTAAAAAACAACAAACAAATTAGTTTTATTGATCATTTTATCAGAAATTAAATTTTCTTTTCAAAACTGTTTACATTTTTTTATTTGCATAAGGGATTTCAATGCTAGGACAATTTAAAGTTATCCGATTTTTTCGATCTCACTCCTTAGATAACTTTAAATTGCAAGTTTCTTGCAGTGTTGCCACCAAAAAGTTTTAACGTTCATAGTTTTTTAAAAAAAAATGTTGAAAAAATAAAAGTGCTATCAAATGATAGCGTGTCGTGGTCTCTATGTACATCCTATACATTCGAATACATCCATACCGAAATGCACTAGAAAAGCAAACTTTTATTTTTAAATCAAAACACATTAAAGCTTTCCAAAAACAGAAATGCAACTCAACAAAATTATATTAAAAAGTTTTAATATTGTTAATGGAATAATTGCGTTTATCTGCATGTATTTCATAACACACATATGCATCCTATATATTTTCGTATGTGTATGTGATCGTGTTTTTGTTTTTTTGTGGGAATACACATTCCCACACGTTAATTCCAAACATCATCATCATCATCATTCACAATGCCTTTCTTTTGTTTTCATATGCGCATCGCAATACTGACGATGTTGGTGTTGTTTTTTCCAGAATCTACACTCCTTCACTCCATTTTACTCAATTGTTTTGGCTCTCTCTCTCTCTCTCTGTTCTGTAGATGATGATTCAGCCGCACACACTCACACACACACAATGTGAATGACGAAATATTATTATATATAAATTTAATTATGGGTATAATTATTTAAAAATATTTTTGTCTGCAACTCAAATATGTTTTCATAAATTTTTATAAATTATAAGTGCATTTGCATGTGTGTTGTGAGTGTTTTCCGGCTCTGCTGCTAATACTTAATTCAATGAGAGAGAATACGCGTGTATATAAAATACAAATCAAACATATTGTCGGCCCGTACATATTTTCTCAGAATTTGTTCTATAAAATTTTGTTTTGTTTTTTTCAGCAAAAGTAAAGCCAAAAAGGAACATTTTATAATTCTGTTTCTTTTTTTATATTGTTTTTTGTAGTTTCCCTGATTAATTTTATAATTGTTCTGGACACTTCGAGACAACAATCGATAACGCTTCTGTGAGAAGTGAGTAAGGTCTTTCTTAGATTTCTATTTTGCGAAAGGTTAGGCCTTGCTGCCTTTCCAGTATTTATTAGTCTTTGACATTGAGCTGATAGAGTGATTATGTGTTTTTTTTCTGACTAATAAGCGAAAACTTTTATTTTATATACGTTTTTATTTATTTTTTTTTCATAAGTTATGTGATGCTTATATGAAAAATGAAATGAGAACAATGCGGTATGTCTGTTTCAATAATACCTACCATTCAGAGTAATTTCAAAATATTTGAAATTCTTGCAATTATAATTTGCGGTTAGAATTTCATATTTAGAGTAGCGCTTATATGGATTATTGAAACACAACGAAAGGAACTGCCATTAAGATCACTGATTACGAACCGTGGGTAGTTGCGAAACGATTGTGCGATCTGCCTTTTCTATATATTATATGTAAAACATTGGTGTAATTCTATTTTGGCAAAATTAACATTCATTAAATAATTTTCCAAATTAACATACAAAAATTTGGAAAAATAAAAAGTTTGCTGTCTGAGTTTCCAAGGTTTTGTTGTTAGACAAAGAGTGTCTTCTTTTGATTGTGACGATACGAAATTCGTTTTTATTTGTTTTTACCTTTTGTTTATATGATAGATATAAACATTTATTTTAAAAAAATTTTCCTGTTTATTTTTTGATTGGGTCAATGTTTACTAAATATTTCCGCAGTAGTTTCATACAGCTCTCTATCTCTCTCTCTCTCTCTCTCTCTCTCTTGCATTGTCTCTTTTTGCTTCATGATTTATGATGAATTTCTTCATCAGTAAATTCTTCATAAATCAAAAATATTTTCACATTTTTTAGTTTGTTTTGTTATTATTGTATGAAGAATATAAATCTTTAACAGCTGTTAAGGTCTGAGTATGTAGAGCATTATGTGAGTATATATTATCAACCTAACTGTGACTGACTGAATGAAATGACGTAAACTACATAATATGTACTTCATATTCCGCTGTTTTGTATGTATTTACATACATTATCGTTCCATATTCTATTCCATTTACTATACTCCATCCATTTAATTTTTGTATGCTTAAGTTATATTTATCTTCTTTTGCATTTTCTTCTTCTAATTTTTTGTTGCCAAAAATCTACATGTGGTTTTATTAGAAAATTTTTGGAAGAAAATTACGTCATTAGCTGATTTCATTATAAGCAATTTTTAATTACTATTTATTTTTTTTCGCCTACTTTTCTTTTGTTCATGTAATTTTATAAGAACATAAATTTGGAAACTTGCACAAAGTAACAAACAATTGGAGAGAAGAGATTTAGTGGTCAGTGAAAGCTTAAGCGAAAATTCCAAGTATTGAAATGAACTTTAAGTTGAAGAAAGTTCCGAAAGTTATTGAAGGAAATTAACTTTTCATAGGTGAAACAGTATTTTAAATTATATAATTAATTTTATTAAAATACAGATTATTTTAAAAGTTTCTAGCTTAAATATGAAAACACAGTTATTTTGGTTTGAGTTTTGATTTTTTATTCAGTATTATCTCCTAACAGTTCAGTACACTTAGTACAGCGCTCCTCCAATAAATCTATCCCAACATTAAAGTACGATTCCGGAAGGTCTGCAAAATATGCCTACGGCTGCTATAGCTTCTTCATTCGACGACGAAAAACCTTTTCGTAGGATCTGTTTGCTTTCGGAACAGATAGTAGTCACTAGGAGCCAAATCTGGTGAATACGTTGAATGGCCAAGCAATTCGTACTTTTATTCCTTGAATTAAGCCATTGTGAAAAGACTTGTGTGAGGACGTGCGTTGTCTTGATGAAAAAGGTTTTTTTTCTTCTTTAAATTCGGTCTTTTTTCGCGAATTACTGCATACAGTTTATCCAAAAGGTTACAATAGTATTTTGAGTTTATTGTTTTACTTTTCTTAAGATAATCAATCAACAAAATCACTTTTGCATCTCAGAAAATAGTAGCCATAACCTTTTTTGCCGGTCGTTCGTACTTTGTCTGCTTTGGCGCCGAACATCCGGCTTCAGTCCACTGTAAACGTTGCTGTTTCAATTTAGGATCATGATGGTAGACCCAAGTCGCATCCACAGTTATGAAACAACGCTTAAATCCGTTTTATTCTGTTTAAAACTTTTCAAATTGCACTGGGAAATTCGTTTTCGATCAAGTTTTAATTGAATTGTTAACGTTTGCGACACTACATTACTAAACAACTTTTTCATATGTATGTAGTTCATGTAAAATGTGGTTTACTCGTTCCTCTGAGATGCCTATGATATCAGCTACTTCACGCATACTCGCACATGTACTTTTTCTATGATTTCTGGTGTCGAGGCAATTTTTGGACGCCCAGTGCGTGGTTCATCTTCATTACTTGTACGACCACGTTTAAATTCAGCAGTCCAATTTTTTACTGTTGCATATGAAGGAGCACATAAACATTCACATTACATATTTACCATATCGGTATGGATTTCTTGTCCAGATAAACCTTTTTTAAATAAATACTAAATAACGGCAAGATTTATAAATTTTTCCATTTAAAAAAAAACTGTAACACGTCAATTGATTTGAAATTTTACACGTGTTCATACGAAAGATGAAATCATACATTGAACATAAATTCACGGCTAAACTAGTGCTATCTATGTGTCAGGCTAAAAACATACTTATGGAGCATGTGAGATCGCCGTAATCCACACTTACTTTACTTTACTTTTAATGGCACAACATCCCATGGAGGGCCTAGGCCGAGCTTTTCGCATCCACTCATGTTGTGCGTGTTATATTTGTACATGAATAGAAGGGACCTACAGTTTAATGCCGAATCCGAACGGCGAAGTGAAAAGCTTTTCACAGCAATTTTTACTCTTGTAGGTTTGCCATTGCCTGCCAAGAGGTGGTGCGGTGTAGAAAAATTATTTTTTTTACTTTTTGATTTTCCCTGTGCCGAGATTTGAACCACGGACACTCTGCGCAGCAGTCCAACGCACTACCACTACGCCACAGCGACCAAAATCCACCGTAATCCACACATGAACAATTAAATTTTATAAGCACGTGAACTCCGCAGCTTCCTGAGTTTTGAAAATATTTTATTAGTAAGCCAGAAGGCAGAAATTAAATTCTTATATTAACTTTTCGTAAGCACATATAATATTATGTACATATGTATTTACTACATATATTAAAAACTCGATTAATTAGTTGTTTTTGTCCAAATGTATAGAGTTAGAAAACCTTGATATTGACCTTCAGAAATTTCATTTATGTGTGTATAATTTTAATGTACATATCTATAAAATCGAAGAGCTAATAAACTTAAACAAATTATCACAAATATTAGTCAGCTTGTACTTTTTATATAGAGTAAAGTCTAAGCGAAATTAAAGGTACAGTACTAATCGGTTAAACCAAACTTTAAGCGACCAGCGAAAACGGTTAACTGGAAAAAGATTACGCTTTACAGTACAGCGCTTGAGAAAATGTAGCTACAGGGAAGAAGTCACAGCTAAATTACTAAACCAAATTCCTATATTATTAATTCGTAGTTCATTATAATTCAAATCGAAGTATCGACATTTTTGAACCCAATAGTGGTTTGTTATAACCGAAAGTTCCCATCAACCATGTTCGGTTTAAGTGCAAAAAACCTGTGGCCAATTACTCTTAAGTATATAGTAACGAATTTGTTTCTTCTTCAATTGGTTCCGCTGTAAGCAAAATTTCTTTTAGGTCAGGTCTTATAAGCGAAAACTACTGTATATTTCGCTGTTGATAGAAATTTAATACTTTTATTTTGAACAGTGGAAAAAAACTATTGTTTACTGATAATACATACTACATAAATATAAAAATTGTATACAATAAAAGTTAAATAAAAACTGAAGGCAAGCACATCAAAAATTACAACAAAAGTATTACAAAAACTGTAAGGCAAATTAAAGTAAAAAGTAAATTCTGAGTAATATTCATTCGTGCCTAAATTTTATTGCAATAATATGCAAAAGAGACCAAAAAAAAAACAAAACAAAACAAAAAAGAAAGAAGAAAAATGTCTGCTCTAAATTGCATTAATTTTTTTTTTTGCTGATAATAAAAATTCTTGTGCTAAATTTATGGATATTTTTTTGTTTTTAGTTTTATAACGAAAAAGTTCTTTGAACTTGACCTTGATGACAGCAACAACAAAATCAAGCACGTAAAACAAATGAATGAATGTGAGTGTATGGAGAACTATGTGTGGTAGTTACACTTGCAGATTACTCCGGATTAATAAAAGCCGACACGAGTGCCCAATTGAATGGGATAAACTGGTGACTTAGTCTCCGATTAGAGAATGTGATGAAAAAACGACGAAAAACAATTCATCGGAAACTTATCAAATCTCTCGGAGCGCTTGGCTTGTGGGCTTCCTGTCGCAGTATAAAGTTCAAAATTAAATGTTTATAATTTGCATATCCTAAGCTGATAAATTTCTTAAAAAGTATACATTAAATTTGTGAAATGCGATATAAAAGTTTCCAGAAATAAATATTTATTTCTGCTCGATATACCACGTCTTCCACCTCAAGTAACCAGAATACAAGCTGTAAAATTTTTATTGAACATCAGAATATTTTTATTTACTTTCCTATTTTCTTTCCTATATTGGAATGCACACTAACCACCACACCACACCACACGCCCATTCAAATGTTAATAGCTTTTACGTCTTATACGTTTATCGCAACTCACACATACATTTTCCATTCTTCATTCTTCCTACCTTCCTACTTTACCTTCCTGGGGTGGGCGTCATCTGCTCATCATAAGAGAAAAGAAAAGGTTTGGAAAAAGATTTGAGGAAATCACAAATTTATGACTTCGTTTCACTGCTGTCATTACATAAATTTAATCCTCATTTTGAAAAATCATTTGCTTTTCCACGTATTTTTTGTTTCACAATTCTTATTCCTAGGCAGGTACTCGTTCTTTCCTTATTCCAAATTCGGTTTATGAAATATTTTTGTTCCTGAAGCGTCAGGTTTTCATTTCTGTTAGTGGCAGAGCTGTTAGCTTTTCGAGCTTCATGTTTGGAGGCACAAGAACACATTAAACTTGTAAATCACGTGAGTTGGATTTTTTTTTGTATTGTCGGGAAGTACACACAAAAACATGTTTTAAATATTAGCAGATATACCCAGCGGAGAAGATATAAGACACTTCTCAAAAGGAGCCATGATAAGCAAAGAGTAGAGGTTAAAGTCGGATACTGGTAGAATGAATTTATCAATACATTTGAGGGTGGATGGCAAATGGCAAGGGGGTGTCAGTTACATAGTTATAAATAGTTAGTCCCCTCAAGCCCAGGCAATAATAGTACTGGCCTTAAAAATTCGAATATTCTTCAATATTCATTTGCAGTATGCAGTAATCACACTGAAGAGCATTTCCTTTCCAATATGGCAACATGCGAATACGTTTGGAGTGAAGTGCCTGTATAAAAGATAAAAAATGCGGAATGTGTATTTTTATCAAAAATTACCGAAAAACTAAAGTATTTCACTTCTAAGGCCCCCATTGTGTGGTGTTTTTCTCACCGTTTACCCCCTCCCCCTGCCCCGCCACTTTTCTCCCCACTTTTCCACTTTGTGCTACACCTGGGGTGATGATGGGGTGATGGTGTCATGGTATAGATGAACATACAGACACATGTATGCATGTAGAAATCTACCAATAATATTGAACACAGTTATGTACTTATGTAAACGAGTATGTGAAAACCTTTTCTAATGATTTTACGCGAACGTGATGTTGTTTATCTGCATCGTATTGAGGGTAATAAAAAAAATATAATATATAGTCCTAATGTATGTATATGATGAGGGAAAAACGATTTTTGCTAAATTTTCAATCTTAATATTAGAATTTAATATAAGCTCAACCTTCTAGCTACTATGCACGCGAGTACATAGATAAATAATAATTTTTCTATGTATAAGTGTATTAGTATTAGCATTTATGTATGTGTATGTATGCTATTAAATTCTATCACCCAATTTTGTCATTAAAATTTCAGCTCACGATATTTGTAGCTAAAACCAATTTGCTTAGCTGCTTGCAATGTTATCATTAATGTTTGTTGTTTTTGCTGTTGTTGTTGCTGTTGCGACTTTTGCCATTGCTACGCTTTCAACGTTTATTAAAAGCCAACGACAACTTGACACATTTTTATGCGGAAATTAAACTTTATGCCAACATTCGACTAGGTTCATGCAAACAACAACGATGTTTAACAATGCGTGGATGTATTTTGTCTTCTCATACATTGATTTACTATTTATGTACATACCTACATACAAATGAGCATATTAAGGTTACCAGCTTTATTTTTTTTAAAAAGAGAACATTTGCAATTTAAAGAGAAGAGTACAAAAATTAAAAGAAAAAATGCAAATTTAAGAACATTTTAGTTTATTCAAACTTCAAAACATTAAAAAATAATATAAACATTTAAAAAATTATGTTTGCGGGGTTATAACTTTTTTTTTGAAATTGTATTTTTCGACTGTTTTATGAAATTCATATCATTCTTTTTCTTTAAAGTTGCATGTGTTTATTAATATATTCTTTGTAGACTCAACAGAGAGACGATTACTCATGTCAGTTCTTTACTTTACTTTTAATGGCACAACAGCCCATGGAGGGCCTAGGCCGAGCTTTTCGCATCCACTCATGTTGTGCGTGTTATATTTGTACATGAATGGAAGGGACCTACAGTTTAATGCCGAATCCGAACGGCGAAGTGAAAAGCTTTTCGTAGCAATTTTTACTCTTGTAGGTTTGCCATTGCCTGCCTGCCAAGAAGTGGTGCCATGTAGAAAAATTATTTTTTCTACTTTTTGATTTTGCCTGTGCCGAGATTCAAACCACGGACACTCGGCGCAGCAGTCCAACGCACTACCACTACACCACAGCGACCACGTCAGTTCACTATGCATTAATCAAGCTAAAAATTCACTCCACATATGCATTATGTGGGGGTACAGAAAAAGAAAAACCGGCACATCTTTAGAAATTCAGAATTTGTAATTAGAAACATGTGAAAGTTTTTAAGAAAAATTACGAACAATATTGTTACAAAACGGTTTATTGCTAAATAAGAGTACAAATAAGATGTGGTAGGCAAATAATAGAGTAAATAAGAAAAGACTATTTAAGCAGTACAGTTGGGAACGCCCCTAGTGCATATGCTCACTGCATTTGGTATCATCTATTGATATTTCTTACAATGATTAAATTATACATAATTTTCTATTATGCTTGACCACTATGATCAAGACACGTCCAACAAAGCGAAATTGACTGAAAGTGGAAAAAAATTGTTGTGTCCTTCCCTTTCCTGTTTCCAGTATTAAATTACTTTCTCTTTTCAATTAGAAAAAAGAATTTAATTATGGGAGCAGATTCTTCAAGGGTTTATACATTTTTATTCGAATATCTTATAACTTATCGTTAACAACAAATAACTGTAAACTTGGTTTTAGTAAAAATAAACCTAATTTCAAACATTATTATTTTTTTTAGAATAACACCAAGTATAAGTTCTAAAACATTTCCCGACAAAAAAATTTAATAATTTTAAAGAAATCTCTGATATTTGTATTAATTATTATATTTTGTATGGTTTTTTGTTTTACGAAATTGTGTCTTATCTGAATTCTGTCTATCGTGATTGTGTCTTTCAGAATTACGTCATACACCCTGAACTTTTTAACTGATTTATATTCGAACTGAACCAGGAGGGTTTAAAATTCCGCATGGTCCTCTTAAGGTAGCTGTGCCTCACTACTAAGTTATATTGTACTCTTTTTGTATTCTTTATATGCAACCTTATTATAAGATGTGGTAGGTAAATAATAGAGTAAATAAGAAAAGTTTACATAAAGTTTCATATAAAGAATACAAAAAGAGTACAAATAAGATGTGGTAGGTAAATAATAGAGTAAATAAGAAAAGACTCTTTAAGCAATACAGTTGGGAACGCCCCTAGTGCATATGTACATATGTATGTGTGCATTTGCATCTATATGTTTATGTTTGTATGCTCATATTAACATACACATACAGCAACAACAACAAAATGTATACACGGCACCACCTCTTGGCAGGCAATGGCAAACCTACAAGAGTAAAAATTGCCTATGAAATGGTTTTCACTTCGCCGTTCGGATTCGGCATAAAACTGTAGGTCCCTTTCATTCATGTACAAATATAATACGCACAACATGAGTGGATGCGAAAAGCTCGGCCTTTGGCGCTACATGCGGTCATAGTCGACACTGATAAACTGAAGTTCATTGTGGTAAAGGCATAACTCATAAAGGCATAGCATTTGCAGTTTAAGGGACGCTTTGCTTCAATCACAAGACCATTTATGAACGAAAGGTACGACATGCCTCTTGAAGGTTTCCATTTATGAACGAAAGGTACGAAATGCCTCTTGAAGGTTTCCCTATGATATTTCAGCAGCTTTCGCAGAAGCGGGCGGAACAATGTGCTTATGCATGTGTTGTGTAGCGTAGTCCGGTTGAAAGCACAAAGAAATTGACATTTGTAAATACGGATTTGTTAGTGTCATAATTTGTAATTGCAGTGCAGCTGATGCTTTATAAAAATTCCGAATTTAAACCGAATTTATTAATGAAACTTATAAGTATGTACGTGTATGCGTCATATGCATATAGATTGAGGAAATTTTGTTGAAGTGAAGTTGTCTCCAGTTAAGGTTCTTGAAATTATATAAAACTGGCTGGAGACAACCACTGGTTTCTTCAGCACCAGTTTTTCACAAGATCTACATTTTCATTTTTCATATCTAATCTGAATTTGAGAGTGGCCTATGAATGTATGTGTGTATTTATGAATGTTTTAGCTAGTATGTTTGGAGTATCTCGACCAAAAATAATCTAAACATTTCCTTAAAATTCGGACAAACCTAATCTAAGTCAGACAATTTAAAATCCGGACAAGTCGAAATACGGGTAACATAAAATCCCTTCAGGACATTTGATAATTCCTTTAGTTGTCTGCAAAATCTACAGAGATCTTACTTTACTTACTTTTAATGGCACAACAGCCCATGGAAGGCCTAGGCCGAGCTTTTCGCATCCACTCATGTTGTGCGTGTTATATTTGTACATGAATGGAAGGGACCTACAGTTTAATGCCGAATCCGAACGGCGAAGTGAAAAGCTTTTCATAGCAATTTATACTCTTGTAGGTTTGCCATTGCCTGCCAAGAGGTGGTGCCGTCTAGAAAAAATATTTTTTCTTTTTGATTTTGCCTGTGCCGAGATTCGAACCCCGGACACTCTGCGTAGCAGTCCAACGCACTACCACTACGCCACAGCGACCACAGAGATCTGTAGTTATATTAAAAAAAAAAAATCCTCTTTGGAATAATTACACTGTTCGAAAAATAAAATTTTTTTTAAAATAACAAAGTTCTGAAAGTTCTGATTGCGGTAGAACTCTGACGTATCTCGGCGTATTAAAAGTTTACATCTAGTTTGCCCATTTTTAACAAATCAAGTATGTTAGGACAACTTGTTAATTTTACATCTGAGGTTGTTTGTGTAGAATTTTCCATAGAACATTTAACTCAATTTTATTAACCCATTAACTCCCTGCATTTTCGGCCTTTTTCTTCCCGTTTTCTGAAAGAAATAATTTTGTTTACCCATTTTGAGAGCTGATATATATTAATATGTTTCTAATCAAATTTTCTATAGGTCTATGAACAACAAATAACTGTAAACTTGGTTTTAGTAAAAATAAACCTAATTTCAAACATTATTATTTTTTTTTAGAATAAATAAATTAGAAAAAAATTTAATAATTTTAAAGAAATCTCTGATATTTGTAGGAATTATTATATTTTGTATGGTTTTTTGTTTTACGAAATTGTGTCTTATCTGAATTCTGTCTATCGGGATTGTGTCTTTCAGAATTACGTCATACACCCTGAACTTTTTAACTGATTTATATTCGAACTGAAGCAGGAGAGTTTAAAATTCCGCATGGTCCTCTTAAGGTAGCTGTGCCTCACTACTGGGGCACCGACTTTCCCACAACTATCATTATTAAATAGTAGGTCAAGAATTGGTTAAACCTTAGTAGCATACCAACGTGTGTACTTGGTTGCATCTGTAAAGGTGACATCAGGTGTGTGGTGATCTTCTCTTGCTACTATGTTCTTGAAACACATCTGAGTGGACTAATTCAACCGAAAATGGTAAGGTTCCGAGTCACTGATTAGTTTTTTTTATCAATTTATGTACCAAAACTTATTAGCATACAATACAGTGACTGACTTCGATTTATATCAAGAAACGGAATAGAAGAGGTAAATAATAAAACTGGCAGCTCTTACGAAAGCTACATAAATATGTACAATGTATTAATTGAGAAAGACTGCCATGTATATAACTATGTTGCGAAAAAACTGAACGATCACTGTGATTATATAAAGACGATAAAATAAAGAAGACATGTGAAGTAACAGGATTGCTGTGTAAAATTGATTCTAATACTTATGCCTTAAATAAATTGATATTATGATAAATATTTGATATTTTGATCTCCCAAGTTTAGACTTAACAAATTGTAAGCATGACTGGTATTTTATTATCATTATTTTCATTATCTAACATATTCAATGCAGACAAAATTACTGACTTAGATAAGCTAAAATTCAAAATGCTTTCAATGATAATGCAATTTTTAATAAGTAACGAATTGAGATACATACAAGTATGTAGAGCTGTAAAAATTATATTGTTAGTGCTATGAAATTTGAAATTTTCATAATAAAATTCGCTTTAACTTAATTACCATTACAATTTATAATGATATTCGTATTCTCAGCGCTTCGTGAAAATTAATGTAGTAATAATTTTTAACTAATTAATTTACCGCTTTTAACGATCATTACTTTATGCGCATGTTTGGGTGCACGTTGTTGTGTGAGTGTGTGTGTGTGTCTGTGGCAGTTGAATATTAAATCATAATTTAACACATGCATTTTGTACATACCATATTAACGAAATGTCATTTAAGTCGGCCACGCACTAAGTTCTCTTGTTCTTCTCTATTATTTATACTATTTTTTTGTTTTTGTTTTGTCGTTATTTGGGACATATTTTATTTGTTGTGTTTTCTCTCTCTACTTCTCTCTTTATCTACAGGGTGCTCCATCGTTTATGTCGGTATGTAAACATTGAATAATTTTAACATTTATCAACCGATTGATTGGAGTAACAATGTTTTTGAAACGTCAGCTCAGTACAATTTTACCAATGAATCGCTTCACACCGACACAACGCGCGGAAATAATGACGATGTACATTGAAAATAGTTGTTCAGTTGCATTAACTCAAAGTGTTAATCGGTGTCCTGTGTGATTGCATTAACTCTCTCATTCTCCCTCCTTCTTTCTCTCACCTATCAATCGTCCATCCATTCAACAGAATGCTCTGCATTCATAGGGGTACACCCTGTGTGTTAAATTTTTAAAATAAAAAAAATTATAAAAAAAGTTCATATCGTCGAAAATATCGTTGAAGCATCGTCTCACAACACTATTCGTCGTTTGAAGTCTAATTTTATTGTATCGTCAGGGCGCTCAGCATTTTGGCGACAGTGGAAACACATCGCGGATGATTTTTTTTTGATACAGTCAACAATTGTTGACTAATTTTATTGTATCGTCAGGGCGCTCAGCATTTTGGCGACAGTGGAAACACATCGCGGATGATTTTTTTTTGATACAGTCAACATACAGGGTGTATCCCTATGAATGCAGAGCATTGTTTTAATTGGAAGTAAGATTGCTAGGTGGGAGGAAGAAGGAGGGAGAATAAAAGAGGGAATGCAATCACAGGACACCGATAAAGAGATAGACAGCCATTGTAGCAAGTGTTATTCCTTTACCACAATGAACTTCAGTTTATCAATGTCGACTATGACCGCATGTAATCCGTGTAAAGTGCAATTGACTCAAAGAATATTGCTGACAGACCGTCCTCGTCGCTTGGAATACGGCCGAACAGTCACTCGAATGTTTGACACCGTACCTGATCTCTGACGCCGTTAACAAGCAAAATTGCCTCATTTTTCGAACGAAGATTCCACACGAGATCCATGAAATACCATTGACATTGACTGGCCAAAATGTGACTGATTGGGCCGGAATTTTGCGCCAAAACCATTTTTCTTCAGAGAAGGCGAAACAGTCGATAGGAATCGATATCGGTGGATGTTGGCTCAATATGTCTGCCCACAAATATGTGAAAAAGGTCTGGACGGTTTCAGGTTTCAACCACAGACGTTGCACTGCATCTCACAAAATTCAGTTTCTGCAACGAAAATTCCCTGGACTTGTGGTGTAAAAAATTGGCGACATTGACTGGCCACCCAAATCTCCAGATTTGGCCCTCCGGAGGGGTTATTTGAAAAATAAATACCGCCCGAGATGCTCGAAAAAGTGATGGAAAACGCAGCAAAGAGGTCACATTTTGCTTTGGCCAATAACGGTGGCCACTTGATTGATGTTGTATTCAAAAACTAGTCCAAATAAATTGAAAAGGGCCAAATTAAATAAAAATATATCATATATCGAAAACGGTAGTTTTTTTTTTTAAGATTATTCAATATTCACATACTAACATAAAAGATGGCGCACCCTGTACATATACTTTTTCTTTCACATTTTTTAGCATGAATTACAACGTCAATTTGATGCTTATTATGGATTATTATTCATTTACATTATCATTTTCCCTTAATTTTCCTAAAGACTTTCACGATGATGGTAAAATTCAAAACATGTCGCACACGCACAAATTCATACACACACAAGCACACACACACACATGCAACACAATAGAAACACACATATGCGTACACTTAAATACCACAAATTGCAGCAACAGCAACAGCAACAACAGCAGAGACTGCGACAGGGCTATGTTAAAAGAAAAACTTTTGTTATTACATGCATACATTCATTACATACAAATCCTTACATACACCTACATGTAGTTACATACTACATATTATTACATACATACGTGTATATGTATATGTATATGTATGTATGTATGTATGTGCACATGATATTTATTCATTGCGTACCAAGTAACGGCACAGTACGCGAATGTCTGTCCGTTTAGATGGATATACTAAATAATAATAGTACATATTAATATTGTATATGTATGCATAACGCCCTGCACACGCACTCACATACACACTCACACATGCGAGCATATATGCATGTAAATACGTGCACATACTTACATACCATATAACAAATATGTACATGGACAAACATATAATGAAATAATAATAAATTCCACTGAATTATGTTTGCAGTGTTTGCATTTTATATACACATACATATACATATACTATCTACATATGTGCGTGTAAGCATGCGTGTTTGCTGTATGTGCGGATTTTCTATCGCTGTAAATGTCTTCAGTTCTAAGTAATATGCTCATATACAGCACTTGTGCCTCGGTAAGGAGGCACTACATCATACTCGCACTCATTGTTGCTCAACATCGCCGTCAACATCGGCGGAGAGCCGTCGCACTCATGCCAATGAACTTCTGATAATGAAATTACATACTTATATGACTGACGACCGACTCAATTTCATACGAGTAGCAACAACAAAGACGGCAGCAGTAGCAACTACTTATTATTTAAAAAAAAAAATAGAGAACAACAGAAATCCAAACGTACATAAATACAAAATAAAAAATTAAATATATGTATAACATCAACTTCAAAAATAAGTTGCAAAAACTTATTAATTAATACGATTATACAAGAGATGCGCTGATTATTAATATTTTTTTTTTTCGTTCGGTAGATGCTATCTGTGAAATTAATTAAAATGACGTCATGCTCAAAGTATTATTATTATTATATTTTTGATTTCCAATAAATTATTGCATTATTGTTTACACACGAATCGGAAGAAATTACTGACATCATTTCATACAACCTGATCATTCGTCGAGTTTTTAAGAGGACTGTTGTCTTTTGTATCTCTGAGTCCTCTGGGATTATTTTAACAAGATTGCTCCAAAATTGCTCTTTAAATGCCCCTTTTTTTAACATTATACACTTTTTATCCATGTATGGTACATACAAAGTACATTAGGGCGTACCGGTTTTTTTTTTGTGTTTGAGAAGCAATAATTTACTTGTAACAAATTTACTTTGTACCCTCTCTCTACTAAAAATAAAAATAAAAAAATTTTAGCATTTTCGGTTGTCTTATTTGAATTTATTTGTTTTATTTATTAGTTTCAGAGGAAATTTCTACATATTTTGGGTGCGTCCAAGTCCATTTCTTGCCAAACTTTATTCAGCTAAGTTGTCCAAAATCGGACAACGAATTTTTCTGTCAAAAAAAAAAAAAAATAAACAATTTGAGACGCCTTAATGTATTTATTCAAATATGCGTATATTCAAAATTTGTCATTTTTAATATCTTTGTTTTTGTTATTACTAAGAACACCTTATTTACATAAAGAAATAATTACGTTTATGCGTAAACTATAGTTCCTTCAGTTCAATGTAATGTTGACTGTTTTAATGATACAGTAAACCCCGGTAAATTACCTCAGCTAAAGATGTCATGTTTTTGAGTTACTTTAGCGGGGAAGGCACATAAAAGATGCACGCTTGGTTGGTTAGTTGGGCTAATAATAAGCATTTCTTAACGGACCTTAAAATTTTGCGCCAATCGAGTTTGATACTTAAGATATGTAAAGGCACTTAAAAGGGAAATTTCTGAGAAGATTTCAAAAAAAAAGTAAGCTGCAGCAAATTACAAGCACTTAAGTGTGATTGACAGTTAAGAGGAGAGTTACTAAAGCTGGATTTACTATTAATAAATATGTATATGTATGTGTGTGTACTGTGGTGGAGTTGGTAGAAAAAAAAAATTCTGCACTCTCCACCTTTTGGCAATGACAAACGTACAAGTGTAAAAATTGTCTATGAAAAGCTTTTCACTTTGCCGTTCGAATTCGGCATAAAACAAATATACCATATCACGCACAACATGAGTGGCCCAGGCCCTCAATGGTCTGTTGTGCCATTAGCATGATGAAAGGAGAATGTGTATACTCTGGAAATTGTAATGCAATAATTTAAATTTAATAATTTATCAAATTGACACACTTTGGGCCACCCTTTGAGGCCAGAAAATATTTAAAGTTACCCCGGTAACGAATTCTCTTTTTTCAAACCCACTTGCAAAAATTTGATAGTAAACATTAAGATTCGAATTACTTATGCTCGCCTTAAACTCTGGCTCTTTGAAATAATAATAGAAAGTATCGCAATACTATAACGATTATTTCTGAGGAGCTGTGGGATTATCAGCGATTTTTCAATACATTCTTTTCTTGAGCCAGCATTATTTTGAGTCGATTTTTTTAATAGGTTAGGTTAAAGAAAACAAAACATTTCAAAAGCGAATGAACGTGGTGATTTACTGTAACCGGCACGGTTAGCTCCGGTTATGCCGGTCAGTGTGTACTAATATAGAAATCAGTTTTTACCATTTTGTAGTTCTTTTTTCTGTCTTGCACTGTTATATCTTTAATGTAAGTGTGAATTCATCTTAAATATTGTTTTTGTTATATATGCCTAATCCTTTTTAAACCTTTTTCTAATGTCTTTCCAAATTTCCATTACGAATTGTTTAAATGTGATATTTTTTAATATTAAATTGCCATAATTGACGAGTACATACCATCGATTTTCAAAACTTTGTGTTTAAGATTTAACTAAGAGACTAAAAGGTAAATGAAATGTTTCTGTTCAATTTAAGCAGACTTCTTTCAGAGCTATTAACTAATTATAGTTACATATTTGGAAATTTACAAATTAGGTACTTAATTTCACATTAAAATTAAATACATGTATAACTTTTATGGGAAATATTTTCAACATTTCTTGCATATGCTGCACACACACTACACACATGTATGTTCAGTGAGAACTTTCCCAAAAAGGTGTTTCATGTCTAACGTCGGCAGATACTTACTTGCCTGCCTGTCTTGCCTGCCTTTTCAAAAACTTTTTGTACAATAATTTTTAATGTGTTTGTGCACCGTGCTGCGCGTACTCGCTCGCAACGATAAATGTGTACTTCCTTTACACACCAACAAACTAAGTATTTAATACATATGCACATACTAGTACTCGGGCACATGCACTTACATACATACATACACGGATATTTTTACATGTAGTAGTTCTTTATAACAGCCACCACAACTATTTACAAGAACATTTTATGCCGGTCTTTAATGTCTCATTCGATACTCTATAAGTGAAAAGTTGTGTTTTAATGTGATTTGGTTGGTTTTGATTTTTCGAACTGTGGCTGTTAATAATTCGCATTTTTTCTAAGTATTAGAGAGTTCTACTTATTAGCACCCACTGTGACCGGGAGGGGCTCTTATACTCTTGTTCTTTATTGAGTGGCTTTATTTTTGTAAAGGGTGTTTTTTCTAGAAGTGTGGTTTTCAATCTGGCAATACTTTTTTCGGAGTTGGTCTTTTTGACAGCTGTCACTTGATTTATGCTCAGTTTGGTTTGCCATTTCATAATGAATAGATTTCATTAATGTAACGCCTGAACAATGTTTGCAAATTATTGAAATTTATTATCAAAATTCGTGCTCTGTGAAAAATGTGTGTTATCGCAAAATTGTCGTCAGCGACGATGTTCATTTGTGGCTCAATGGATTCGTGAATAAGCACAATTGCCGTATTTGGAGTGACGACCAACCAGAGCCATTCAGCAGCTACCAATGCATCCCGAAAAATGCACTGTTTGGTGCGGTTTATGAGAAGGCGGCATCATTGGGCCGTTCTTCTTCAAAGACGATGAAGACCGCAACGTTGCGGTCAATGGAGAAAGGTACCGTTCGATGAAAACAGACTTTTTTTTGCCAGAAATGCAAGAATTGGGTGGTGGTTCCAACAGGACGATGCCACATGCCACACTGCACGTGAAACCGTGCATCAATTGATCTCACGTTTTGGTGTAGTCAATTGGCTTCCAAGATCGTGTGATTTGACAACGTTAGACTTTTTTTTGTGGAGCTATGTTAAGTCTCTTGTCTATAGGGACAAGCTAAACACGATTACTGCTTTGCAATGCAACATTGAACGTGTCATTGGTGAGATTACGGTCGAAATGTGTATAAAAGAGTGCCAAATTTGGACCTTCAGAGTGGACCACTTGAAGCGTAGCCGCGGGCAACATTTAAGTGAAATTATCTTTAAAAAGTAAATGGCAGGAATTGATTTATCGATCCAAATAAAAATTTCATACACTTTTGTAAAACTTCTGTTTTTTTTTTTTTTCTAAAAACTAAACTCTTATAAAAATCACCCTTTACAAGTGCATATACAAAGCACATGCATTGCTCTCTGGCGTTTTATATTTTTTCACACATGAAATGTATGAATTTTCCTATTTGTGTATTTTTTTAAATTGAAGGTAGGAAATTTAACATCTAGAAATTTAGTGGGTAAATTTGTTTAGAGATCCATAACCGGTGTTTTGGGTTTAAACCACCTCCATAAATGTGTCAGCAACTGGATTTGACGGAGTTTGCGCTTTATATGGAACAACTTTTTACTTGTTTGTTTTACCCGTCATAGAAATAATCGTTTTTTAAATATGAATCATCTTCCTCTTTCTAAGAAAAAATTTGGGAAACGCAATCCATTGGTTTCGCAAAGACTATGTACACTGCACGTCCACCAAACGAAACTTAAAATCTGTGATTGTAGGGGTGAACATTTCTCACATTTACCCACACACTTGCGCATACATACACTCACATACCCAATGGGGCCAAATATTTGTTCCCATAAAAAGCACATTTATTAAACTTAACTATTACGAGCCGATTTCTATTTTATTGTTATAAACTTTGCTGTTGTTGTTCTTCTTCTGCTTTTGTTGCTTGTTTTTGCTCGACTTTTATGTTGCTGCGGCACGGTGCTTGTTGAAAACAAACATGTTTAATAGCAAAATAATGTTTTTTTGGCAAATTTTCAACAGCAACAACAACAACAACAACAACAACAGCAGCAGCATAAGTATCAATATTGTTGTTGTTGTTGTGCTCGTTATTGCTTGCTCTGTTCTGTGCTTGTGTTAAAAATAACATCCTGTGCCTAATATTCTGCAGCTACACAGCTCAACAGACCAAGAGAAATGAAGAGAGTGTGAGCAAGAGAGATTGGTGTATTTTTTTGAGTGAATAATATTGCACTCGAAGGAATACACAAATGTGTTGAAATTCCCTGAGAGAAATTTCAATTTTAATATGAATGATTTTTTTTTCAGAAGCATTAATAATTAAAAAAAAAACGAATCCCCTTTTATTATATTACTCGTATTATTTTATATATTCTTGCATATTTATCAAAAATAATAATAATTGTCGAAAATGTAATAATTGTGTGTAATGTGTTCTTTTTTATTTGTTTAATTACAGTACGGACAACGAGTTCCAACTGCAGCATCGCCCAGTAATACAAATTCAAGCAGCTCATCAAATACAGGCTCACAGAGCGGAACATTAAGTACTAGTCTGAGTAATACCAATACAAATACAACAATGGGTCCTAATAACGGTACACAGCAACAGGGTGAACAATTGTCAAAAACAAATTTATACATTAGAGGATTGCAACAAGGCACAACCGATAAGGATTTAGTTACTATGTGTGCACAGTAAGTACTCGAATATGAGAATGAATATTGACATTGTTGACAATGACTCGTACTTGATAAAATGTGTTGAATATTATTGAGGTGTATTGGCGCTGGGCGCATTTTGTGTGTTAGCTTATGAAATTAATTCAAATAAAATGAAAGTTAATTTAAATTGAACTATTCAATTGCTTATCAATTGAGATTTACTGTATAGCAGAGAGCACACAATACCAGCACAAAACCAATTTTGATAAACGGCACATTCAGTACTGAATTTAAGGGGTGGATATGTTTTCCAAACAATTTAAGTACACTCCAGGAAATTCATTTACAGAAATGAATTTGTAGACTTTTTTTTTAAAGAATTTACACTGATGTGTTATAAAACACAATTGCGTGTGTGGTAAAATTATGGGTATAAGAAAAATTTGGAAAATGTTTACCGGATATGATTGATCTTGAACTACTTATCGTATATTTTGACAGAAAATGTGTTAATTACCGCGTATGCGCTGTGTAATTTCTCTAATTACATGCATATCAGTGATACTTTTCTTAATTTTACTTTTCTTTTTTTTTTAATCAGTTTTCAATCTGAATTAAGAATCTCACCAATCAATAAAAACGATCGCTATATAACATAATTTGGGTGTTTAATTCTAAAAATTATTGTAATAATTTATTGTTTGACACTTAGAGTCACATATCGCTTCCTTAATTGGCCCTAACACGCATTTTTTAAGTTTTTCCAGAGAAGTAAACAACATTTTGAAACTATAATATTGCCAGCAATGTTTTCAAAAACTGTCATTTAAAGTTAAAAAACAAAACCTACGTTTTTTGTGTCTAGCTCCAAAATTTTTTAAGTTGACAAAGATGCAAAGATGTGTGATTGCATTCCCTCTTTGATTCTCCCTCCTTCTTTCTCCCACCTATCAATCTTCCTTCCATTCAAAACAATGTTTTGCATTCATAGGGGTACACCCTGTGTGTTGAAAGTATCAATAAAAAAAAAATTTATTCGATTAATCATAATCCATCAAAAACTTGATTTTGTAAAATTTGATGTTAGGGCTTTAGCAAATTAAGGCAGCAGTATTTTTAATTATACAATAATCATGCTAATCATAGTGTAGGTATTTTAAAACTTTTTGTATATAAATTATGGATGTGGTATGTATGTATGTACCTATAATTTGTAATTACATTCATGAACGCACATAATCAATCCATTCCGAAAGACACATTTCTTAATAAGCAAATCCGATAAATGCTTTGTTGTTGCTATACAACAAAAACAAAATGGAAACGATTAAATTAATAAGCTATAAATAATGTCAAAACTATTGATTGTCATTTGCAGTTATTATATAACTCACCCACTTAATTGTACATATTGTTTGTTTCTGTGGCTACGCAGTGTCCGGGGTTCGAATCTCGGCACAGGCAAAATAAAAAAAAAGTAAAAAAAAATAATTTTTCTACAGGCACCACCATTGGCAGGCAATGGCAAACCTACAAGAGTAAAAATTGCTATGAAAAGCTTTTCACTTCGCCGTTCGGATTCGGCATTAAACTGTAGGCCCCTTCCATTCATATACAAATATATCACGCACAACATACGTGGATGCGAAAAGCTCTCGGCCTAGGCCCTCCATGGGCTGTTGTGCCATTAAAAGTAAAATTAAAAAATAAAAAAAAATAAATAATGTCAAAACTATTTGCTGCAAGACTGTCATATCTAAAAAAAACATAACTTCATACTATTTATAACGGCCAATACTCCTCACAGGTGAAGATTAATGATTTTTTTACACAAGACAAAACAAAAGCACTAATTACAAGTAATTTTAATAAGTATATTTAATTCTAAAGTTTTGTTTGTTGATTTATGACAGTTTTGCAGCAAACGAGCGATATGCATCATCAAATAAATAATAATAATAATATTCGTGATAATACGAAATACCTTTCGGCAAATCTGAAAAGAAATGTTTACATTTTGGCTTAGCATTCCATTGAAAATGAAAAAAACACGGAAATTTTACAAAAGTGAATGAAATTTTTATTTGGATCGATAAATCGATTCGTGACATTTACTTTTTAAAGATAATTTCACTTAAATGTTGCCCGCGGCTACGCTTCAAGTGGTCCACTCTGAAGGTCCAATTTTGACACTCTTTTACACACATTTCGACCGGAATCTCACCAATATGACACGTTCAATGTTGCCTTCCAAATCGTGTTTAGCTTGTCCCTATAGACAAGAGACTTAACATAGCTCCACAAAAAATAGTCTAACGTTGTCAAATCACACGATCTTTGAATCCAATTGACTGCACCAAAACCTGAGATTAACTGCTCACCAAATTCGCCTCTCAATTGATGCATGGTTTTGCGTGCAGTGTGGTATGTGGCACCGTCGTGTTGGAACCACATGTCGGCCGAGTCCAATTCTTGAATATTCGGCAAAAACAGTCTGTTATCATCAAACGGTACCTTTCTCCATTGACCGTAACATTGCGGCCCAATGATGCCGCCTTCTCATAAACCGCACCAAACAGTTCATTTGTCGGGATGCATTGGTAGCTGTTGAATGGCTCTGGCTGGTCTTCAATCCAAATACGGCAATTCTGTTTATTCACGAATCCATTGAGCCAAAAATTAACATCGTCGCTGAAAACAATTTTGCGATAACACACATTTTTCACAAAGCACGAATTTTCATAATAAATATCAATAATTTGCAAACATTGTTCAGGCGTAACATTTATGAAATCTATTCATTATGAAATAGCAAACCAAATAAAACACCCTTCTAGCCGGAGCGCTTTCTTCCATTCGGTCAACATGACCCACTCAGTCATCGTTCCATCTTATTCAATACACGTCGTCCACGCATACTTGGCCGTAGATCTTACGGAGTATATTGCTCTCGAATGCTCCTAAGAGCCTCTCATTATTGATGGTCAATGTCCACATCTCTGCGCCATACATTAGGACGGGAAGAGCATTATTTTCGTGGGTCAAGAGAGCGCTGTACTTCTCAATTGAGCCTACTGAGCCCGTAGTAACACCTGTTGGGAAAAGTTAATCTCCGCTTGATCTCAAGCAGCATGACACTCTTGTAGAAGATAGTGCCAGAGATGTCGATGTTCGCAGCTGTTCGAATTATTTTCTCCAGCATAAGGTTAAAGAAGTCGCAAGATAAGGAGTCACCTTGTCTGGAACCTCTTTTGGTATCAAATGGCGCTGAGAGGTCTGTCCCACTTTTCACTGCGCTGGTGGTGTCGGTCAGTGTCATTTTGCAAAGACGAATGAGCTTTACAGGGATACCAAAATCAGGCATTGGGACGTACAAGTGATCCCTAACCGTGCTGTCGAAGGCGGCTTTATAATCGACAAATAGATGATGGGTGTCGATCTGTGTTTCTCGGGTCTTTTCCAGGATTTGGCGTAGTGTGAATATCTGGTCGATGGTGGATTTACCAGTCCTGAAGCTACACTGATAAGGTCCAATCAGTTTGTTGACGATGGGCTTCAGTCTTTCGCACAGTACGCTCGATAGAACCTTATATGCAATATTAAGAAGGCTTGTCCCACGGTAGTTGGCGCAGATCGTGGAATCATCTTTTTTCTTATGGATTGGGCAGAGTACGCCTCTGTGTTCCAATCACTGGACATGCTTTCATCCGACCATATTCTGCATAGAAGCTCATGCATGCGTTTTTTGAACTCTTCGCCTCCGTTCTTAAACAACTCAGCAGGCAGGCCATCAGCACCTGCAGCCTTATTGTTTTTCAGCCAAGTGATGACTGTTAAGACCTTCTCATAGTCAGGCGGCGGTACTTCAACGCCGTCAGTGATTGTGGTTTCCGGTTTGGATTCCGCAGTGGCGGGATAATTGCCGTCATCGCCATTAAGCAGCAGCGAAAAGTGCTCCCTCCATAATCTCATTACGCACTGAACATCTATCACCAGATTTCCGTCTTCATCATTACAGGAATAAGCTCCGGTCTTCAAACCATCAGTCAGGCGTCTTATTCTTTGAAAGAATTTTCCAAAAGCATGCGTCGTCTAAGCTTTATAGAACAAAAGTAATAGTGTGATTGCGTTATATTTGAGTGGAAAATCACAACCAGCTATTGTTCGTGAGCTCAGGCATCTCAATGTGAAGATAATGTTTGTGTATCGCACCATAAATCGCTACAATGATACAGGCAGCATTGCCAAACGCTATGGCGGTGGACGAAAAAAACACCAACATCATCTGAAATGGTTCGGAAAGCGAAATCTCGACTTGAACGAAATCCACGTGATAGTGGTAATCGCCTAACCCTGTACAATGATGATAATAATGATGATGATGGTAAGATTATAATTATAATGATGTGGCAAATAAACGCGCATACTTTGAGTATGAATATTTTGATGGAGATGATGATTTTGCAGAGGACGTTGCATGCATTGGAAATGCAAACGATCAAAATGAAGTAAATCCAGATGAATCACACCTGGGATCAGATAATCATCAAACTGAACTATACAAGGCTTATCGTTTGCATAAATCAGCACATAAATAATTTCAAAACATCTTCGTTAATAATTCCCTTGGCCACGCCTGTAATGTCTGCAATAGACTTTGGTTTTTACAAGATTACTAAACCTAAAAAACCCCAAAACGCAAACATTCTGAAGAAGTAAACTTCTGTAAGGTTTCCCAATGACGCTGACATTTTTTTATTTATTATTTTTTTTCTTTTGATTTTTAATTGATGAATTGTTAATTAAAGTAATTTTTAATAATCGCAATATATTACATCAATCTAATTACGTTTTTGTTTTAATTTTTTCTCAAATTACAGATATGGAAATATTATATCAACCAAGGCTATTTTAGATAAAACAACAAACAAATGTAAAGGTATTTTTTTCTTCACCATTCTCATCATTTATTTATGTGTTTTTTTATATAACTAACAATAAACTAAACAAAAAAATTTAAATCTGAAAAAAATTAAGAAACAACAAAACAAATCTCTTAATTTTCTTCTAATTGTGGTGTTTTTTACTTTACTGAAATATAAATTTTACTATTGGACGATAATTTTTTACTAACAGTTTTTATTATTAGTTTTTCTATTTTTCATATTTCTTCTTTTCAACATCGACATCCTTTGTTCTTATATACTTAAAACCTAATTATTTTTCAAAATTTTTCTACTCTTATTCTAAATTTTATTTTATTGTGTTGATCATTCATGAAATTGCACAAACTCTCTCAATCTATATATTCTCTATATTCTATTGTATGCATATATACTTACTAATACTTGCATATATACATAATTACTTACTATCGTTAATTTCATTTAATTAGAACAAATGCTAATTTATTTTTTATTTTTCATTTGTTTAATTTTCTACTCTTCAGTTTAATAGTAGAACTGCTTCTCTATTTTATTGTATTAATTCTACGATTATTTACTATACATACCTATATATACTCGTATACGCCTTTTCTTTCCTCTTATTTTTGCAAATTAATGAATTCTCTACTAATCTATTTTCTTTTTTTCTCTGAAAATTTTTTGTTTTTGTTTTCACTTTTATGTTTGGCTTTTGTATATGAATTAAATTTTTATACATACCCAAAATAATAAAAAAAAAAAAAAAAAAAAAAACAAAAACAAAATATTTCTTTTGCAGGCTACGGTTTTGTAGATTTCGAATTGCCAGCATATGCCGAAGGTGCAGTCAAGGGTCTACAAGCAAAGGGCGTTCAAGCTCAGATGGCCAAAGTGGGTATCTGGGTGCTTCATAGGCCGGCCATTGTACGTTTGTTTGCATGCAAGTAATACTCACCCCCCACCCCCACTTCTGTAGAAATTTATAGTTTTTTACTGAATTGTTTAATGTTTCAATTTATTACCTATTGATTTAAATTTTTTTATTTTAATTTTTGAATTGCCAAATTATTTTTATTTTGACAAAAACAACAATACGAGTATACTTTAAGTTTTGTTTCGATTTGTAATGCTTTTTTTTTTTGAGGAAAAATCAGTACCTACATAAATCAAAATATCAAACCAGATTTAAATCGGATATTTATCTTCAAAATTATCTCTATGGAAAGAAAAGAACAAAAAAAAAAAAAAAAAGGAAAAATATATTCTATGCAACGTAATAAATATTTCTTAAACGTTTTGCTTGAAAATGTCTAAGATTCTAAGAGTATCAATCAGGAAAGCCCTTTACATGCTACATGTCAATATCTCATTGACAAGAAATCTATCGCACTCGACTTGCCAGGCAATTTAAACAAATTTTAGTTCAATTGTTAGGATTTTTTAAAGTAAAGAGAAATATCTGATGCAAAGGAACATTAACTCCTTAGAAACAGACTCCGACTTTGGCTGAAAACTTTAAATTTTGTGCGTTAGTATTTTTATATTAGTTCCTCTCATACAATATCCAAACTATATTTAAGGAAAAATGGTTTCTAAACTAGGATTGGATATAAAAAGAATAACCAGATCATAGAACATGGTGACTATTGAGAACATTAAAAGATTAAATCATTTCAGCCTAATTTTTCCTTTATTTTCATTTAATTTTTAAGAGAAATGCTTATGAGAATATTGGCTTTAAATTCTTCAAAGTAAAGCAAAATAGCAAACAAAAATAAGTTTAATTAAATAAACGAAAGCAGTAGCATTAACTACATTATAAATAAGCAAATCCCCTATTACAAATACATACATATATGTACACGTATATGTACATGTGTAGGTACTCTCAGTACTCTCAATACTCTCACACTTTATGAGTTTCATCTACTATCAAAATAGCAACTCTATTTCCTGTTTTAAATGAAGAAAGGACATTAACTTTTAATTAAAAACTACTTCAGCTACTATGGATACGAGTACCTTCTACCATCGACTACCACTACTTCTTCATGATTTTTTTCTACTGCAATCTTTCTTGTGCTTCTTTTTACTACACATACACTTACTCCACAAAAATAGTTGCACATAAATACCTATTCTAGCTATTCCTGCAATCACTATTTTGTAATGCATTTCTTGGAATAGTTCAAGTGCAGTGCAGTACACACAATTTTTTGCCAGCGTTGCATTTTCGCGTTATTCTTGTTATGGCGCTCATTGTCGTAAAGTAATAAATAAATTTTTAGAGAGTGCATTTGTGTCCTTTTTTCTTCTTTCTCATTTTCTTTTTTTCTTTCTGTTAATGTTTTATGTCATAATTATCGTTATATTGCTGGAGCAACGAAAATGTGCTTGATTGCTTCTGCACTGAGTTTCGTCGTTCGTAGCACTATGGCTACTCTAACATTCCTACTATTTTTATGTACTTATATATTGGGGTAGGTAATAGTGCTACGAGGAAGCGGGGAAGGGAGTAGAATAAGATAGTGACACCCACTCGCTGCTGCTATTTGCGTTGAAGTAGTTGTAGGGTTGCGTTGAAGAATATGGTAGAGTTGATAGTGAAGTACCAGGGGTGGTTTGAATGACGCTTTTGACGTCTACGTAATTCTTAGGATTCTTATTATGTTGGTTGTGGACATACCTAGATTCAAGGCAAGTTTCCTACAAACTCGTTTTTTGATGGACCCAATGAACATGTAATCTTTTCATTTTCATATATGATTTAGTTTCAATTCAATAAATGCTAATTAAATTTCTATACTACGTTATAATGTCATGTATTATATTTTAAACTGAGACAGAGAGGGAAAGTGAGAGGTAACATCATTATTGTTATTTCATAAGTTTTACGGACTTTTTTTATGATCAATATTTTAAATTTTTACAATTTATTTACTTATCTTTTTACTGAATTTTGTAGTTAAATTCCTTTGTCCTCTAAACAATCCCATTTAGAATTTAGTTAACGAAAAAAACATACAACTTGAAACATTATTTACTTAGTACATTATTTATGTAGTACCATTTCCATTTCTAGTTACTACTTAGTATCATATTTAACTTCAATACCATTTTAGTATTACATAAGTAGTACCTAATTAATTTAGTAACAAATCAATTCAAATTTGGATTCATTTTTCAAAGAAGAGTTTAGCGTTCGATTGTAGTTTTACGCAGCGTATTTGAGTAGCTACCTATATATAATATACAATATTACCATATAATATTACATACGTATATCTAAACAAGTGTATAAAGTGTTAAAGCTTTTATAACTATTAGATACTTAATACCTAAATATGTACAGAGCTGGGTAAAGTACAACCGCTGGGTTCAGAAATTGGTAATGAAAGAGAACTGAGAAAAAACTCAACCTCAAGGAATTGTAATTGGGAACTGAAGTTTGTCATTCCTCAGAGGTGGAATTCGGAAAAAATTTAAATTCGTTTTTTGTTAAGAATTGTAATGAAGGATTTCGATTTTCTTTGACATCTACCATAATGTAAAAGAGATTCAACAATACTTCATACTTTTCATACTTTTTTACAATTATTATTATTCTTTGAAAATTTTAAAATTTGAAATGGAAAGTGGAATTGAAATTTTTTATTTCCCAATCAAAATTACTGTGATAATATATTCAAGTGATTCCGAGAGAAATCATAACTACCCAGCTCTGAATATGTAAAACTGGATATTTTAAATATTAAATATTAATTGTTCATATAATCCCATTAGCAGTAATACTTAAATCATCTTAGAAAGTATGATGAAGTGTTAGTAGGTAAACATTTAATCCATACAACTTTTGATACCCTTTTCTCGTAACCTACCTATATATACGATATTACTATCTATAGAACTGTAAGTAAACGTTTAAGTTTAGTTTTTGAAGTATGTACTTATGTATATTTATGATTGGTTAAACTGATTAATGTATATATATATAATTTAGAGAACAGTAATAATATATTTTTTATAATGATTTCAATAGTTTAGGAAATTGAGTTGACGCTAGACTTTTTAGACAATACAATTTCATACACATTCAATAACAATTAAATTTATATTCACGTATATTTTGGGAACCAGCATTGCCAACAAGAAAAGTTAAGTTTTTTGAAAACGATTGAAGGGCTAGTAAGAAAAGACTGGGTAATTATTGTAAAGATTATGGGCATTTATACACAATCCATATAAAAACTTAAAAATCAGAAGAAGATTATTAAAAAGGTCAAGAAATATCTGTCGAAGTAATTTTGAAATGACCTAATTTTTGCATCGTCGACAAAGTTGTCAGGCATTTTTTAAATTTTTCATTTTACAAAAAAAAGCTTATACCAAATCGAATGACAATGCAAAAAAAAATTCCTTTTCATAATTAGTCAAGGTCGTTTAAAGCATAAATTAAAGGATTCAATAATCGAATTAATATGTTGTCACATGTTTGAAATTAATATAGAAAGTACATGTGCATATAAATCTTTAAAGTGGCATTTAAAAATGGAAAATTATAATCATTTTTTTTATTGAAGCGTAATATTTAGTGGCACTTAAGCAACTGTGGTACTTAACCGAGAGGCACTTACATATGTAAAAGGAGAAATTTCTAAGTACAATATTCTTGCAGAAAAAAAATAAGATGCAGTCAATTACAGAAACTTTAATGGTAATGACATTCAAGAGGAGGGGGGGGGAGGAGGTATGTCCTTGGGTACAAACCAAAGTTTGCTGTAAATGTCAAAAAAAAATTTAGTTCACATTCTACCGAATGTGAAAGAATATTACGTTCAAAATTTGCCTTCCACGCAATTTGTGGATCAATTTGGGAAACAATTGCGTGAAACTTGATCTTTATTGGTTAACATAGCACGTTATCGTACTCCTACAGTGCCCACAACATCTAAGAAATTGCTGCTGTTATTCAAAATGTGCACGAAGAACGAACCACATCAACTCGCCATCGTTTTCAGGAATTGAACATTTCACGCGCTACTTTGTTGAGAATTTTGCATAAAGACCTCGGTATGAAGCCGTACAGAGTTCAGTTGGTACAACATCCGTGGAACAATCGATCTTTTGCTGGGGAAGTTTGAAAATCGCGTTATTAGCCTTTTTGGTGATGTGCTTTATTCACCAAGCAGTTGGGTTTTGACTCCGCTGGAATATTATTTGTGGAGAGCCGTTAAAGATAAGTGTTACGCTAACCAGCCAGCAACGATTGAGGCTCTTAAGGACGAAATTGATGCAGCTCTCGGTCAAGTACAGCTTCATACAGTCGAAAATGTATCGAAAATGTATCGAAAAATTGCAACAAACTCAGCCAACAAAGTCATTTGAATGAAATAATGTTCTACAATTAACCGGAAGGATTGTACTTCCAAAAAATAATAATAACCACATTGAAAAAAAATTGCACTTTTATAATTTACACCAAAATCAAATTCCAAATTATAAATGCTTAACCCTTTACATATGTATGTACCATATATACATATGCACATATTTAAAATAGAATTGTGATATGATTTAGTATATTATTGTTGTTTTTGTTAAAATAAAAAGTAAATGACTTTTGAGATCTAACTACATACTATACGAGTAAAGTAATAAAACAAAACCAGCAAATGTTGGGCGAACACATTTCATTGAAGAGGGGAGGGGGAAATGCAAATACCATTGCTACACATAAAATTGTGCTGCTATTTAGTGTGTGGGTCTAAAGCGCTACAAATAATAAATCAAACATAAATCGAATGCAATACTCTCATTACCACACTCTCAAACACAAGCATTTCTACATAAATCACACATAAACACATTTCAGATTATTTAAAAACAAAAATTGCGATTTCTCCAACGCTTATCAAATTCACTTCATTTAATTGATACTGCTTTTTTTTTTATTAAACGATTTTTTTCTATGTTTTGACTATATTCAAGTTTTTTAAAGCATTATAAAGTATACCTGCTGTTATTTTTTTTTCTCTTCTGTAAAGGAAAAACAAAATACAAATTAATAGTGTTAGAGTAGAAATATAGGAGTAGGATTTTTCCATGTAAAATTAACACTTATATTAATAGAAAACTTAATTGGTTTAATATTGATTGATTTGATTGATTTCAACCAAATATGAATAATTTAATATTAATCTTTTTTTCCAAAGATTTATTGTAATATATAGTATATTTATATAGAAAAGCAATGTATTTTCTTAAAAATAAATAGCAACAGTTCTTTAACGCATAGTACTAAACCCCCTTTTTGAGAATATTAGTGATGTTCTTACTACATTAATATTAGAAAAATTACAAAAATTAAAATAAAAAGCTACTACTGCGCCGGCCTTATTCAAGCAACTTCTTTTTTATCTCAATATAGTAATTGTATAAATGCATTTGTAAGGGAAACATATATTTAACAATTTGTGGTATTGTATTTACATATTTGCAAGTGTATATAAAAAATTTATGTTTCTATGTATGTACATATATGTATGTGTAGATATAGGAATACAAAATTTTAACTCTTTAACTCGCCTAAGGAATTTTTACTTAGGAACTTAAAAATCGGAAGACTTCTCCGGCGGTGTTTTCGCATGCAAAATCGTTTATACTTTTAAAATTTGTATGTATGTAATTGAAAATCACTGAAATCTGAAGACTGATTTAGATTTCACTTGCCAAAATTAACCACATAATTCACTTTCATATTCTAATTAATATTGAACGGCCCTTAAAAATGCGTGTAGCAGCACAATGCTACAAAGCCTTAGTTTCTATGGCAAAGAAGAGTTAAAATCTTGACATTTCCCATCAAATCTAAACACATTACTCTAAGTAATTATAGGTTTATGCTTTAAGCGTTTGAATGAAGTCGTATGCAATTCTCACTTAATGTAAACTTTATTCGTTAAGTAAGAGGTTTGGTAAAGTACAAGTTCTGCTGTGCAAAATGCTGTGCAAAATGAGTTAACAGAAAACTAAACAATTCAAGAATTCATGCGAAGGTTATGAATTCAGAATCCGTTGTTGGTAATGCTATCTACCTAAAGATATTTATTCCAATAATCAAGAAAATTCATAATACTATAGAAAATTAAGTAGAATTTTGATACCTTGCTTAACAATTTAGCGAAAGAATCAAAGCTTTAACAACACAGTGCAACAGTATTACAACTTACATAGAAGTTCAAGTGGTTTAAATATATTTTTGTGCAAGTCTTCGGATTTATACCGATAGTTGAAATTGGATAGTAACAGATAGAGTTAATGGTGTGCTCAAAAACCATTGTACTGTACCCAATATAAAACTTGTTTAGGAATATGGTAGAAAGCCAAAAGGGAAATAAAAGAAACGGTAAGTGACTCAACCTCGGACTTCGTATTTTCACTGAATAACCTGAGAAATTTGAATAGAGAAAGAGTATGAACATTGTTCTTACTCAAAACTGAGAACTCAGGAGCCTTAATATAGTTCTTGTCGAAATCGGCTGCTCGAGAGTTAATGCGCAGTAATGCCGACATTCTCAAGACAGAATTGGCCGGTCAGATCGGTGATGACCATATACGGACCATATTTATTATGCCCTGTGACTACTCCCACCAGTCATCTCAGGTACTTCTTTCTTCATTTAAGAATTCCTTGCATATCTTTAGGTATCAAGCTCGCATCATTTACTTCTATTTCTAGATCCGACAAAGTCGTTGATCCAAAGTGTGATTTCTACAGAGCTGATTCCAGGAAAAAGTTCCTGAACCCAAGATGGGCCTTTATTGGCCTGGCCACTTCATTAAATTGGATATACCCTAAATTAAATTGATCTGAAAAATATAAAATGGATATGTATGTATTTATGTTTGGGAAAAAATTTTCGTTATAGATTTCTGAAAAATCTCACTTTTTTTTAGCTTGACTCTATAAAAGAAATGATTGAGAAAAGTGACAATTATTATTGGGGAAAGTATTTTCCTTAAAAAATTTAAATTATATTAACAACACAGTTAAAGTTCCAGCCACGCTGTTTAATTATATTAACTCTGAAGGTCAAAATTTCTACCTCAGTTTTATTGTCAGCGATCCAAAGTTATTCTAGATTATATTGGATTGAAAGAGGGGTTGGGCACAAGGCACCAAATCACTGCGGCCTAAAAAGGCTTATTGTGAAGAGCCCATTGAATAGCCTATGATACTCTTCCTAGGCTGGTAGCATTTAAAAATGCTAAGATATTCCTGGGCGACATTGCCCACTTCAACCGTAGTTGGGTATGCAATAGTAAGGTGACGAAGTCTAAGCCTTGCAAGTTTGTCACAGTGTCACGAAATGTGCTCTGCTGTTTCTTCGTCTTCGTCACAAAATCTACAGAATTTGTTCCGAAGTACTTATTCCCATGTAAGCAAAATGGTTCCTAACTAGTGTCCATTAAGAAATCCTGTGAGAGCTCGGATAACCTTTCTTTTGAACATCGAGAGTTGTTTTGTTCTTAACTTTGATATACTTGGCATGAATTATCTTTTTTGTCTATTGCCTGAGGTATCGCCCCAGGCAGCCTAGTTTCTAAATCTCCCCATTCGGGCGAGGGTACGAGGGCGGATCAATAAGTCTCTGAAAATTGAAATAAGGAACACTCTTTTCGGCACAAAAAACGATTTATTTTTCAACATACATAGTATTATTATTTAGGTCGATACACGTTTCTAAAAATTTTTGATGCACTCCAAATAGTACGATTCCTCGAAGTGCTCAAAATAGGCTTTAATTTCGTCGATATCCTCTTCATTCAACCCAAATATCTTACCGAGCCGAGCTATTTCTTCATCTTTGGAAACAGGAAATAGTCGAAGGTGGCTAAATCTGGAGGATATGCTGAATGAGGGAGCAATGCGTAAGCTAATTCATGCAATTTTGCCATTGTGACTGCGGACTTGTGCGCTGGTGCGTTGGTTTGATATTAGCCTATGATTGTTTTATCCTTTTTAAGCTAATCGATGTGAATGACACATTCCAAAAAACTGTCGCCATTACCTTCTGTTGGCCAACAGACACACCTTGGCCTTCTTCGGCTTGTATACGTTTTCGTTGCACAGTGTAAGAATATGTAAAAATTCTGTTTTGACTCGATATTGCATAGTTTTGCATTTCTTAATATCCGATTTTAGCATTTTTTTGAGAAATTTCAAAAGTTTTTCTAACAATAAAATATTAGCGCCTAATTCGAATGCTTAAGGTGAATACACTTTAGGTATCGACATATATTATTTAAAACCAGAAACTCTAAGCACTATTAATACTTTATATAAAAACTAGGTATACAACAATGAAATATGTACACTCACACATGCATACATACATACATACATACTCGTATCATATAAAGAATACAACATACCATGCATACAAACATAAACACACTTGAGATATAAACGTTTGCGAATTATGAAATTTTACTAACATAATATTTTTCCAAATCTTTTTTCATCTTCCTCCTTCTACTTCTACTTTTTCTACTTGTATATCCAACGTAATATGCGCGCAAATAAACAAACAACCAAACAAAACACACACACACTCGTACATACACATACATATTCACACACATATTCACACGCACACGGAAACGCTCATGCACACACTACACACATGCAACATGCTTTTCAAAAATGCTTTGTACGTTTGTGTACGTTTAAATATGTGTGAAAATGTTAAAATGTAAACAACAAAAAATTGAAAACTTTTGCGCAAATTCAAACAAATTCAATTTAAATCCAACAACAAACTCATTTTGATATTATATCCACAACAACTACAACAACCACAACAACATCATAATCAACCCCATGCAACACACATTCCACACCATCAACAACAACAACAACATCACCGACTATAATCAAACGCAAACAGCAACAAGAACAGGATCCCACAAATTTGTATATTGCAAATTTGCCTCCACATTTCAAGGAGACAGATTTAGAGAATATGCTATCCAAGTATGGACAAGTTGTGTCAACTAGAATTTTACGTGACCAACAAATGAATTCAAAGGGTAAGTGTATAAAATGTAATCTGATAAACTTACATACTTGCATGTACTATATATTGAACTAATCTATTCTCTTCTTTTTTTTTAACTTTTTATACCAGGTGTTGGTTTTGCACGCATGGAAAGTCGCGAGAAATGCGAACAGATTATACAAATATTCAATGGTAATACAATACCAGGTGCCAAAGATCCTCTATTGGTTAAATTTGCCGATGGTGGTCCGAAAAAGAAGAATCTCTTTAAAACACCTGATCCAAATGCACGAACGTGGCGTGATGTCTCCACCGAAGGTATACCCTTAACATATGATCCGACTATGCAACAGAATGGTGTTAGTGTTAATGTTGGCACGCCAATCGGTGTGCCATATTCGCGTTTTGGTGCTCCACAAGTTGGTGGCTATCCAATGGCTGGCTCACAATGGATTCCAGGTTATATGATGACACAACCGATCACTCAAGTAGATGATCAGGTAAGCGTATTTCAGTTTTTTGTTATAGTTTCTGATTTTATTGAGGCGGCAGTTATTGCTCTGATAGAATTTTCTCAACCTTCTGAATTTAGCCTTAATATGAATTAGATTGTGGTCGCTGTGGCGTAGCGGTAGTGCGTTGGACTGCTGCGCAGAGTGTTCGGGGTTCGAATCTCGGCACAGGCAAAAAGTAGAAAAAAAAAAAATTTTCTACATGGCACCACCTCTTGGCAAACCTACAAGAGTAAAATTTGCTATGAAAAGCTTTTCACTTCGCCGTTCGGATTCGGCATTAAACTGTAGGTCCCTTCCATTCGTGTACAAATATAACACGCACAACATGAGTGGATGCGAAAAGCTCGGCCTAGGCCCTCCATGGGCTGTTGTGCCATTAAAAGTAAAGTAAAGTAAATGAATTAGATTACTCCAAATGTCTAAAATTTTTCTTTACGTATATGACTAGACAATAATGTTAATAATTTATTTGTAAAAAAGTAATAGTAATGTGTATTTACTTTATTTTTATACGTACTAAATTCAAGCATTACAAACATCGCCCTAAAATGCTTACTTTTTCTTACAAAGTTTCAGATTTTCCGTCATTTTCGAAACATCTTAAAGTTGTATGTACTGTAAAATATGATACTGTATGTACATATCTAAATCATAAATTTCGAAAAGGCAATGTTACTTTTCCCATGCAGGCAGCAAATTGTATGAGAAATGTTTGTTAATTTTTAAATTCACATACTTATAGTACATCTCGTAAATTGACAAAGATATTGCAATAATGTAACTGCCATTATTTGTTTTATCATCTCACCTTTTTGTGAATTTTTTGAACAAAAAAGATCACATGCTGCAAAGTGACAATGCAATCGAATTAAATTAGTTTCTGTTTTCTTTAATATATTTCAATCTCATAAGATGTTCTGCAATTCGATTCCATTTGAGACACATAAAATTATATGATATTTTTCAATTCAAACTGTTACACAGTCAAATTGCAGAACATCGCCGCATATGTATAGTACATAATTCTTGTACATACTGTAGGTAG